>JAUTDX010000947.1:0-99210 GCA_030844895.1 Ambrosia x helenae
CTGTAACTGGACACTATAACATTACCAGATTCGAGTGAATCTGGTATGATCCTTACAACCCTAGATTACTGAGAGAGACGAATAACAAAACAATAACAAAGAAAGCTAAAAACTCGTTAACGACTGATCACTCTCCTTTTATAGCCAATATTATAGGTTCGGTAAGAAACACAACCGAACCTATTATAACTGTTGATCAAACTAAAGAAGCAACACAATTAGATGATCTGAGCCATTAATCTTGTGAGCCTGGATTGCCACATCAGCTTCTGACCCGAACCTCCACAAGTTGTCGAATGGGCCATCTTCTCTGGATCTTTAGTTCTGGCTTATGCTATTCTTCTTGGGCCAACTCTTTGGACTCTATCTCGACATGGACTTGGATAAAATTCACTTTGACCCACCTGCACATATCTCATGCAACATGTTCAAACACCTTATAATTTTAACATTTATGTAATTCTGAAACTAATCTTAATATTAAGATTGGATGAACTTTATATTTTAACACCCCTCCTCAAGCTTAATATTAAGCTTATTCAAATTTCAGAATCCAAATGGGTCAAAACATCCCTAAGGATGTACATATTTCATCATGTAGCCCAACACCAAGACCCTTGGTCATGATATCAGCTACTTGTTTTTCAGAACACACTTTGATAGTCTTTATATATCCTTTAGAAATTAACTCTCTTAAGAAAAATATATCAACCTCAAAATGTTTAGTTTTATCAAAAAACACTGGATTGGCTGCAATTGATATTGCAGCACTGTTATCACACAACATACTTATAGGTAACTCAACCTTTACTTGCAATTCTTCTAGCAAGTTTATAAGCCAAAGAATTTCACAGGCAGTGGTACACATTGCTCTATATTCAGCTCCTGCTGAAGACCTAGCAATTGTAGACTGTTTTTTGCTTTTCCAGGAAATGAGATTGTTTCCAACAAATATACAAAAACCAGTCACTGACTTTCTAGTGTCAATACATTTGGCCCAGTCAGAATCTGAATAAGCCAAAAGATTAAAGGATGAACTTTTCCTGAACCAGATTCCCTTACTGGAGCCCCTTTAAATATCTTAACAATCTAATAGCAATTCTCAAATGACCCTCAGTAGGCTTATGCATGTACTGACTTAAATAGTGTACAGCATATGATATATCTGGTCTAGTATGAGACAGATATATCAGTTTGCCTACTAACTGTTGATAACCAGTTATGTTGGCTAACACATTAGGATGGTCATTGCATATTGCAGTTAAGGTATGATTAGGCTCCAAAGGGCTGTTGACTGGTTTGCATGCTGTCATACCATACTCAGTCAACAGGTCCAGGCAATACTTTCTTTGGGAAAGACATAAGTTATCATCTTGTGATAACACTTCTATTCCCAAGAAATATTTAAGTTCCCCTAAATCTTTGATAAGAAAGTTATCTTTTAAACATTTCTTAACATTACTCAATTCATTGACACTATTACCAGTTAACACTATGTCATCCACATAAACCAGTAACAAAACTATGACTTCACCAGAAACCTTAACAAACAAAGAGTAATCACATTTACTCTGAACAAACCCAGAATCACACAGAACACTAACAAGTTTCTCATTCCACATTTTGGGTGCTTGCTTAAGACCATACAGTGACTTATTCAATTTACATACCTTAGTTTCATTTTCAGAAAAATAACCCTCAGGTAAAGACATATATACATCTTCATGTAATTCACCATATAGGAAAGCATTATTAACATCAAGTTGGAATAACTTCCAACTGTTTTGTACAGCAACAGACATAACACACTTAACAGTTACAAATTTTACAACTGGAGAGAAGGTTTCATCAAAATCTATACCCTGCTTTTGGCTATATCCTTTAGCCACAAGCCTGGCTTTAAACCTATCTATTTCTCCACTAGATTTGTATTTAATTTTGTAGATCCATTTACACCCTACAAGACTCCTACCTTTAGGTAGATCTACTAATGTCCAGGTGTTATTCCTGTTAAGTGCCTCTATTTCTTCATTCATAGCATTGATCCAGTTTGGATCTCCAGATGCTTCTTTGAAGCTTCTAGGTTCAATGCTTTTATTTAACATACTAGCAAAAGCCCTATGTTCACAAGTTAAATTTGAATAGTTAACAACTTTTTCTACCCCAAACTTTACCTTACCCTCTACTATGAAATCATCTAGTCTTCTTGGAAGAACAGAACTCCTAGTACTCCTTTTAATGGTCTGATTTGTTTGGTCATTGCCCTCAGATCCTATTGGGTTATCATCACTAGGTGTCACATGCTCAGCCCTGTCGACACTTTTATTAGCATCAAAGAACTGAGAACTGGATTGTTCATCCAAGTTCTGATGCTTCAAAGGTGACTGCTGAGACCCATGTGTCTCTACCTCTTCCTTACCTAACTCCCTTCCCTCATCATTGCGCAGATCAGGTTGATTGGATGTATTATTTTCATAAAGGTCAAAAAAATTCAATGAGTCTATATTTGGAAAATGAGTTTCACAGAACTTAGTGTAAACATCTTTATCTTTAAATGGAAAAATAGTTTCATAAAATTTTACATCTCTTGAATAAGAGACAGTTCTAGTTTCCAAACTATATATTTTATAACCTTTTTTCTCATTTGAATAACCTATGAAAACACATTTTTCTGCTTTTTCATTTAGTTTATCAGACTCATTAAGTATAGTAGCAAAACATAAACATCCAAACAACTTAAGATGACCTAGGAAGGGTTTAAAACCATAGATGAGTTCATAGGGTGTTCTCCCATTAAGCACAGATGAGGGTGTCCTATTAATCAAATAGGAAGCAGTTAACACACATTCACTCCAAAATCTAACAGGTAAATTACTTTGAAATAACAAAGACCTAGTGACATTAAGTAGGTGTCTATGCTTCCTTTCAACTATTCCATTCTGCTGTGGTGTATAAGAGCAGGATGTTTGATGAATAATGCCCAATGACTTAAAATAGCCAGTCATTTGATTATTCACAAACTCAGACCCATTGTCACTTCTAACACATTTAATTACTTTAGAAAACTGTGTTTTAAGTATATTGACAAAATCTTGAACATGTTCAAACACCTCACTCTTACTTTTCATTAAACACACCCACACAGCTCTGGAATAGTCATCAACAATAGTCAGGAAGTACTTAAACCCCTCCTTACTAGCAACCCTATAAGGCCCCCACACATCTAGGTGCACCAGTTCACCTAGGGCAGTGGTCTTATGGTCACTTAGAGGGAATGGTTCTCTATGCTGCTTGGCCTTGTGACACACATCACAAGGTAAGCTTTCATTTCGAACCATCTTAACACCTAGGACATCTTCTAATTTCTTGATAACTATATCAGAGGGATGTCCCATCCTACCATGCCATAATTCATAATCTTTATTTGTAATTCCTACCTTATTACTAACAAAGGGTCCTCCACAAAAATAGAGACCTTCTAGCTGGCTACCAGTCACCAGGACTTTCCTGGTTGACAAGTCCTGAATGTAACAGTTATTTTCATCAAAACCAACAAACAAATGATTGTCTTTAACCAACTTATGAACATAAATCAAATTAACACAATAATCAGGAACAACAAATACATCATATAAGGTAACTTTATCATTTATTTTCAAGTTTCCTATCTTAGTAACCAAAGCATTTGTTCCATTAGGGTGTTTAACTTGTATGTTGAGATCAGAAACATCTATGTAATCAGTCAAGTCATGTTCACTAGTGACCATGTGTTGATTTGCCCCTGAGTCTATTATCCAGCCCACTTTAATTTTAGTTCCCCCCACATTAAAACAGAATATAGGCTTAGCACACACATTTGCACAAAATGGAGGAAACAAGCTACCTGACACATTATGACTTTGAGGAGGATCAATGGTCTTATCTGAAATCAAACTTAACAGTTTAGACAATTGATCACTAGTCAAAGTAGATATAGGAACATCAGTTTTTTCACAGCAAGTATTATTTACATTAACCTTTTTTCCCTGAGTTCCCCTAGGTTTAGCCCAAGGTGGATATCCAATTAGTTCAAAACATTTCTCAATTGAATGTCCAACCTTGTTACAATGTGTACACTTGAGTGCAGGATTGTAATTCTTAGTTACTCTTTTAGAAAAATCAACAGGTTGAGTTGTTTTAGACATAAAACCCATAGGTTGACTCTTTTTTGATCCAGTGCTAGAGTTTCTGTGGGATTCCTCCCTAGAAACTATAGCAAAAGCCTCTTTTACACTAGGAAGAGTATCTTTTATTAACAAACTAGTTCCGACACTTTGATACACATTGTCTAACCCCATAAGAAACTGCATTAACTTGATCATACTACTAAAATTATTAAATTCCCTAGCAGCATTGCAAGTACAAGCAGGTAACTGTAAGATCTGATCTAACTGTTTCCACATAATGTTCAGTTTATGATAATACTCAGACACAGATATACCATTTTGAGTAAATGAATTTATCTTTTGGTATAAATCAAACACCACAGAACCATCTATTTTATCATATGTTTCTTTTAACTCATCCCAAACATCACAAGCAAGTTTAGAGAAAACATGTCCCATATACAAATCTTCACTAATAGAGTTAAGAATCCATGTTAACACAATTGAATTACATCTATCCCACTGTCTAGCTAACACAGGATCAGTCTCAGATTTAACACATGTTTTATCAATAAACCCCCATTTGTTTTTAACTTGTAGTGCCAAAGTTAAGCTATTAGCCCATACAGAGTAATTTTCTGATCCCTTTAATTTTATAGATGTAATAGTTAAGTTGCTAGAATCAGAAGCATGTAAGTACAAAGGATTACTAACATCAAGTTTACTAATTAAGGTTTCATTTGCCCCACCATTACCCCCGTTCCCCAATAGGTTGGGACCACCATCTGGTGGATCCTGATCACCCATAGTATACTAATTTTAATCAAGAATACACAAGAGGACACAGAAGCAACAATGATCACAGATCAATCAAGCAACAACAAATTACACAAGCAAAGAACCAACTACCACCAGTATCTAAGCACACACATCAAAAACAAACAGAGACGGACACAACCACGGCGAAGCCTCGCTGGTGATCCAGATAGCCGGTTCCTCAAGGGTACCGACCCAGGTCCTCACGAGGGAGCCTTCCTAGACCTAAGACCAAACCCTAAAGCTAAATCAGGTTCTCAGCCCTGAGCATACGACTCCTTATACAACTCTATTAAAACAGTAAAGAATGGAACGATCTCACCAATATGACCCAAGTTAGGGTTTCCAAACAACTCGTAGTGTCAACCTTCAAGGGTTGATCACCAGAGAGCAAAGAAGTGTTTTACTCCTCACGAACCAGATCCAAGCAATCAACAGCTCCACAGATCAAAGCCCCAATGTCACAGCGGAATATAAAACCCAGAAGATCTACACCGACCAAGAACAACTTTGATCGATCAGTATCAGATCTCAATCTCAATCTAAACCTAGAGCTCTGATACCATGTCAAAAGACATGATACCAGATCTAAATCTTTTTATTAAATGGAAAAATATAAAGAACTGATTACAACTCTAGAACAAGATCAACTGATCTACAAGACAAACTGAGAAAATATTCTATACAAAACTCTCTATCAAATCTAATCTGTAACCGGACACTATAACATTACCAGATTCGAGGTGAATCTGGTATGATCCTTACAAACCCTAGATTACTGAGAGAGACGAATAACAAGAACAATAACAAAGAAAGCTAAAAACTCGTTAACGACTGATCAGCTCTCCTTTTATAGCCAATATTATAGGTTCGGTAAGAAACACAACCGAACCTATTATAACCGTTGATCAAACTAAAGAAGCACACAATTAGATGATCTGAGCCATTAATCTTGTGAGCCTGGATTGCCACATCAGCTTCTGACCCGAACCTCCACAAGTTGTCGAATGGGCCACTATCTCTGGATCTTTAGTTCTGGGCTTATGCTATTCTTCTTGGGCCAACTCTTTGGACTCTATCTCGAACATGGACTTGGGATAAATTCACTTTGACCCACCTGCACATATCTCATGCAATATGTTCAAACACTTATAATTTTAACATTTATGTAATTCTGAAACTAATCTTAATATTAAGATTGGATGAACTTTATATTTTAACACCCGTTTAATTATTTAGAAAAAAGAAAAATTTTGTTTTTTTTTAGTTTTATTTTTTTCTCGTTTTTCATTTACATTGCTAGTTATAATAATGTTAGTTTTGAGCTTTGACACACAATATTATCTACTTGTCACACTCATACCCATCATTAATCGTGTTATTGAAACCACTTTCAACTCAACAACCCACTTATAACTCGCCAACATGTATACTCGTTAAAAAAACACTTTAGACAGTTGTGTTTGGGTTTATCTGAATTTATAGTTGTTCGAGTTAGGGCTGAAATCTTTAACACAAATAGGGCCAGTTCGGATTGCACATTTAAACTTACTAACCCGACATGATTGACACCCCTAGATTTTATGCATTTTTTAATAGAGATTTATTTCAAAATGAGAAAAAGACTCTAGCAAGGAGCTATAAGTCAAAGGACGACTTACTCAAACTCAAAAGTACATTCATGCAGTCCATTCTAGACAAGGTTAATTCGATCTATTTTAAACCATAAGAAAGACATCACCTACTAACTTGTGTATTGATGGAGCAACATATTATCATTCCGATTGCGGCAAAACAGCTGACAAGCGGATGAGAATATCGCTTACTTATGATTTATACAATCTAACAAAAAAATCATATGTAAAACTTGCATTTAGATATGAGAATTTGGATAGTGAAGTAAAAAAGAGAACTTTGTAATGGTCTTACTAACGTTGTTTTTAAGAAAATAGGTGAATATAAAATTTTAAGTATTCTAAATGGTATATTTGATTTTAACTTTTATGGTTGGATAGCTATGATATTAAAGTTTTTAGGTATATCATTGTGCTTATATAGTTATACATTTTTACTGTAAAAGAATTAAGGGTTTATTTAAAGATAAATTTGTGTTACATTGTAATAACTAGTTTAGTTGATAATATTAATTAATAGTAGTTGAGTCTTTGAGCTCAACACTTAAAAGGTGGAAGAGCTACTGATGTGTTGATGAATTGACATAATTCTCTTTCTAATTTGTGTGCTTCAAACGATATGTTTTTGTTAGAGACGTAGTTTGATATGATTTCATTCCAACTCCATTGTATAGATGAACCTTAAATTGACGGATTAGTGTGACGCTGTGAACTTATCCTTACAGAGTCGCGAGACTCAAAATATCGCGCTAAAGAGGATGGACGTTTAGCCTCTTTAAGAAATGATATTGAAGTGCCCATCCAAGAAGAGAACATTGAACTTTAAACTTTTTGTGAATAATTCAAACTAACATTTGATCTTTCTAATAATGAGTTTCACCACAAATGGTAAGAAAGTAACTACTCAGAACTGATAGTCAGACACCTAGACTTTGAAAGATCCATTACGTGTACTAGTTTTCGAGTCCAGTTGTTGGTTTGGTTCTCTTCGGTTCGATTCTGTTCAATGTCTGAGCATTCACATGTTTACTTGTCCCTCCAATGTCACAAGTGCCTCCTTCAGAAGTCTTTGTGCTTCTTCTCTCCTCCTAGTAACCAAGCATACCAATAAAGTCAAAAAAGGCTCATGTTATGTATCATTTCTTTAGTATCCCAATTCATTTGTCTTTAAAGTGTACCAAAAAATATCATCTAACAACTTAAGTTTTGAAACGGCAACAAAAAACCTCGGTTACCATTTTTATTTTGTATGAAAAAAGAACAATCGCCCGGTCAAAATATCAGCTGACACCTTAAGAACATGTTCATCCTTAAACATGTTTGTAGCCAAATTTGGTACAAACGAAACAAGATACATATTTGGGTGACCTTTAAAGCAGTCTCAAGCTTCAACATATGGGTGGACTTGAAAGAAAAAAGATTGAATTTTTTTAGTACGGTTTCTAATCCTAAACTACTATTATTAACCACCTCTACCTGCACTTTGCAGGATTTGACGCATCCACCTGAATGTCCCTTGGGATAATCTAAATATTTGACAAACGCTTTAGGAAGTTTAATGCTTTTAGAAAACAGACCTCCGTGTGACTTTCAATCCATTCGACTCGTTCTCCTTTTAGCTATATTTTTTTGTTATTTCAGTTATTTGACCCTTTTGAGATAGGTTCATAGCAAAAAAACCCAATTGGTTTGAAATTGCCACTCGTACAATACAATGAACAGCACATACCTTTTGATGTCCTCCACTGCTTGCTTTCTTCTTTGTATCTGAAGTTCGAGTATGTGAATCAATGTTGCTCTAGCCTGAAAAGGGTATTTTGGGTTAAGTAATTAGATCTTAAAAAGATAGCAAATAAACAAAATCAAAATTATTGAGAGAATCATATACCTGATGTGGACGTAACGAATTTAGAAGGTGATGCAAATTTTTGAATATAAGAGAAATATCTTCCACTCTCCTGGCGTACTGTGATGGCCGCTCTATCAAAACATCAGCTAGCTCTAATATATGCAGCTGCAGTTCCCTGTTTAGTGCCCTCAATTCCTTCTTGAAATCTAGAAAATAGGAGGATGACCTTAGCATGTGTCTAAGTGATATTTATCAAGCAATTTCTAAAGGGAATTTACTATTATGCTATATTATTACAAATTGTTGCTATGAAGACAGTTACCAGGAGTTGAAAAACATACCAACATTTGGGCCTTTTGGGTACAATTGGCGAACACCTTGATCTTCCAAACTCGGTAAAACATCATCAGTCTACAAATTAATAAACGACCGGTTAACATACACAGGTTTGAAAAGGGAGCAGGAAACAATGTCGCAGCAAGGTTTCATAATAACCGTGGCAATGAAAAGATAAAAAAAACAATCGTGACTACAGAAATACAAAAGATAATGAATACAGGTGATACAGCGCCTGTGTGACATGTTTTTGAGAAGTCGATGGATCACTTAATACACATGTAAGACTTCATGAAAGACTCGGGCAACAGCACAATAATGAAATCATGTCAAGAAATATTCATCAGAACAAAACTCAGTGATCAAATCAAGCATATAACGAAAAACAAGATATATAAATATTATACGAGCATATTTTCTTCAAGAATCTTACAGTGTAAGTGGAGCCATATAGGAGGTAAGTCCCTTGAATAGGAGGGGGAGGTTCTGGAGCAGAGGTAGGGTCTTTTTCATAATCCTTGTACAACCTGTAAAATGGTGGTGGAGGTGGATAAGTAGCTGTTGCCATTTACAATAGCTTTTCCTGAAACAATAAGATATAAACAATAAGATTACTAAATATTACATGTATAGAAACAGATCATCTAATTTGCTTTGAAGATAAAACAAACACACCAACACATACACACGACTTTATTAAAACTTCAGTTTAAGTCAGAATTTCAACATCACAGGCAAGGTGTTAGAAGGGCAATTCCACAGGAATGTAATCTTATCTCCTTGCATGGTTGAGCATTAATATGTTTTTGGGTGATGATAAAACCACAAAAGCAAAAAAAGGATCCTATTAAAACTAAAACCCTCCGAATCGTTGATCTTGGTTTTAGAAAGTGGGAGACGCTGCGAAACGTTTAGGTCCCGACAGCCGAGGCTAGAGGCTTCACATATGTGAGGCATTGCTCAGTGTTCAGCTAAATAAGCTTTATGTACAACCAAAAGCTGCATCTGTCTCATCTCTTTTACATAACAGCCTTCTTCGTCAAGTAAACCATTCATACTCTCAACGTCCTTTGGTCATTTTAACATATCAGCCTCCTCCATACCCTAACTTTGACCAATTTTGACCAACATGTGATCATGGAAGTGAGTATCTTTTCTTCAGACCAGAGCTTGAAAGTAAAAACATTTTTCTTCAGACCATTCTAGGTTGCAAAAAACTTCGTAACAATTAACTTTTATGTTCTAACACTGATCATGGAAGTGAGTATCTTTTCTTCAGACCAGAGCTTGAAAGTAAAAACATTTTTTTAACATACGCACAGTATCTCACATATTTGGCCCAAGTGCCCAACCACACCACAATGTTCATACTAAACTTTAATGAATTATAGTAAGAATTTGATATGTACTAATAAAGGATATAGTTGTTAACAAATTGGTAGATCAGAAATTATTGAGCACTAGAATTTGATAAGAAATTATCCAAGCTGTTGCCAGTGCTTGAGATATATCAGTCCCAAACATTCTCTTTGCCATTGAATCTTCAATTGATTTGAAGACCACATCAGTGGCATGAGACTATCAGAGCAGTACACTCCTTGGAAAATATAGTGATGACCATCGTGATTACCAGAGGCATGGCGGGAGGCAACAAAGCGAAACAGATCCAACGAATGGAGCAGAAGATGGAAGCGAAAGTAATACACTGAAAATTCCTATGTCAGACAATGAAGAAAACCAGACATCGCAATTACACGAGTGGAAGAAATGCCAGGGAACTTGCTGAGATGTGTGATATAATGATGGGATTAGGCATTCAAGTTTCTCAGATTATATGGAAGATAGTGTTGAGATGTGTGATATAATGATGGGATTAGATGATGAAATGGAAGATAGTGTTGTAAAAACTGCGCAAATCTCAGTAAATATTTTAGATGGAAATGATTTATATCAGTCCTTGAGAGTCACAGGGCATTACGGAAAAAAACATTTGCAAAATAATGGAGTCATGGAGACTGGTAGTTCACATAACTTCATAGATTCTGCACTTGCTAAACAGTTGGTTAGTAAAAACTAAAAATGCAATGTTAGTACAGGTAGCAAACAGGCATCAGGAGGTATGTCATCAAATGGTGGAAGGGCTTAAGTGGAAAATGCAGGGACTCACTTTTGAAGCTGGTCTGTATATAATGAGTCTAGGAGGATGTGATTTGGCTCTCAGGGTGCAGTAATTTACTCAATTGGACTGTATAAAAATGAATTGTAAAGAGAGAACTGCGGAATTCAAATTTCAAGGACAACAGGTGATTCAAAGAGGGCAACAAGAAATGCAACTAACAAGTATGAGAAAAGGAAACTTGAAGAAGGTAGTGCAACCAAGAGGAGAATAATCAATGTTTCAAGTTTTGTCAGTTCAAGGTCAAGATACTCCCACTAAAAGTGTTCTTCATAAAGAAGAGAAATGTACATAAGATCCCGAAGATTTCCAGTTGACTCGGCTGATGTGGGAAAGACAGCTTTTAAAACCCACAATGGTCGCTTTGAATTTTTAGTACTGCCACTTGGCCTTACTAATGTGCCCTCTACATTTCAAAGTTCAACGAATCATGTTTTTAGAAAACAATTGAGCAAATTTGTATTAGTCATCTTTGACAATATTATGGTATACAAATACAATTCCACATTCCCACTTAGAGAGACCATGTTCAACATATGCAGATTGTTTCGGAGTTGCTTCAACAAAACAGTTTGGTAGCTAAACCTATGTTGTCAAAAGCACTTCGGGCGCAAGCCTAGGCCCAGGCGAGGCGAGTAGCAAGAAAAGCGCCTTTCGGCATCCAGGCTCTCTGGTAACGTTCCGGTGAGTTCCAGGCAATTCCGGCCAGATTCCAGCCAAGTTTAACAAATTCCGACACAAATCTACAAATTCCGGCCAAACTGGTTCTGGTCTAGAACATCCAAAAATGGCCTGGAACCAGCCTAAAACATGTCCAGACCCCTTAAAAATAGTATGTTCAATTGTTCATATTATGCACCTTGCTTATCTTAAGTTCTCGCTTTTTAAGAGCCCTGTGCCTATGCCCAAGGCTCACCCTTTTGCGCCTTCGACAACTATGATCTAAACAAAGTAAGTGCGTATTTGGAGCTACAGAACTCGAATACCTAGGCCATATAATTTCTGTTAAAGGGCTAGCTACCGATCCAGCTAAAGTAAGTGCAATACAGACAGACTTAGCCCATTCCTAAAAACTGTAAAAAAAAACTCGAAGAGCGTTTCTCGGTCTAACCGGGCATTATCAAAGGTTTGTCAAGAAGCTGATGCCGATATAGGGTTTCAAATTTGGTAATCAAATCTAGGGTTTCAAATATTAATATGCAGATATAATTGAATTACAAAAAGATTTAATGTTGCTATAACAATTTCAAGTAGCAAAGAAAAACCTAACATAATGGTAAGTAAGGGGATTAGTTGAAAGGAAACAGCAATCTATTATCTATTTGATGTGTTGTTTACAAGTAATCAGTGATTTATAACGATACAGATATGATTTCAATCGTGTTCGGTGTGCTTGTAACGTAATTGAAGTAAATAATACCTGATTTCAATGACAAAAAATGCAGATCGGAAATAGTGGTGACGGTGGTGGTTCGCTCGTTGAAATGTCTGGGTTACGAGATATTGAATCAAATGGAAGTTGGGCGTTTTTATAAAAAAGTGTTTTTAAAAGGGGTTTATTACTAGACACTTCACCAGGCAAATCATCAAATCGAGTTATTGATTTTTAAATGTCGGTTGGACCGGCAAATTGTGCGTGATAAACGGGTAAAAATGTCCGTTAAGTTCTAACTTGCGATGATGTGGAGGGTAGTGATGGAGGATAGAGTGATATGGTGATGACGTGGAGGGTAATGATGGTGACTAGAAAAGTGACCATACCCTATGGCATCATGGAGCAACGTTTGTTGTGTTTGTATGAATGTGAAATGACATGGCACAGGTCTCTTCAACGTTCAGGAACGACAATTACACATCATTATAAAATATAAGTATCAATGTATCATGATCATTTATTATTTGATTTAGTAACCCCCACCACCCCACCACACCTAACTTTAATTTAAAATGAAGAACGTTTAGTACCTTTAACAGTTCACGCCAGATTGTGTCATAGTTATGTGGGGTAGTATGTGTAATCAATTAGTTATGTTGCAAGATAATTTATTTTCGGTTACAAGGATAAGCTCAGGTAAAGGTATAAAGAATATTACACTTTAGACCATACATAATGGGAGGGAACGAATGCTCCATGTTGGTACCTGTGTTGAGTGACTTTTCTCCTACTCTATAGGACGACACTCCCTCTTTCCCTCCTATTTCATATCTCGGTAGTGCTCTCCCTTCAACCATGCCTCTCCAATGGGCGACTCCACATCATCTAACGTCTCGTTGGAGATGGTCTTACAATAATTCAAAATGGGTTCCCTTATATAAAACAAATAAATGTAGAACCAACCCAAATAAGTAAGTTCTAACTAAGCTAACTTGGTACACAAGCAAATGGGCCAAAACCCGCCACAACCAGTGTCTACTCGTATAGTCTACCATCTGTCACAACCCAAATCCTCTTCGATACATTTTTATAAACTTTTTTCCTTTTAAATCGGACCCATTTTTGTCGAAATCCAATGTAACCCGGACCCTAACAATAACTTTTCTATAACAAACCTTTTTCAATCTAATCCACTGTGACTTTACACTCTGTTCCAGATTTTCATTAAAGGATGGAAGAGAAAAGATTGGATAGGAAGTGGAAAAAAAATGTGTTCCAGAGTTTTTTGTAGGAGGGAAAGGGAGGGAATGAGAGGGATAATAAAGAGGTTTTTAGAGTGATTTTTAATCTTTCCAATTTGGAAGAATCCGGAGAGAAAGAAAGAGGAGGAAGATCCTTTCTCTTCCATCCTTTAATGAAACTCTAGAACAGAGTGTAAAAGTTAAAACCGTTCTCACAATCTCACAAGTCACAACCTTCTTTAACCACCTCTTCGTTGTGGACCACAAAATGGGCCTATTAGTTTAAGCCCAATACACGATCTCTTGATTTAAATAGTTAGATATAAACCCAATTAGGGTTCATCACCCATGCATACGTTAGAACAGCATGTTTACACCTAAATTCTGACTTCAAGGTTTGCTTATTCTTCAATGACCACTATTTAATCTATTTTTAATAACAGAAAAAATTATTATATATTAGGCTCATCGCGATGTTCATGATAACATGATAATGCGAAATTGTTTTGTTTGACAGGTTTAATTAATAACTGTAATCAATGGAGGTCGAACCTATTGTTGAAGATGGAAAATCTCGCAGCAATGTTTTGTTGTTCAACCGCTAGGTCTATGAACAGGTTATATTGTTAATTTATTGTGTTAATTTAAATCTATAATTGCATATGTAATATGTTGCTACGTTCATCATTGTCTACATCTAGTAATTAAGTTTATTTTGCCGCTTGATTTATGCACGTATTAGGCCTGCGACGAGTAAAAAAAGGCCAAAACGGACCGTATCATATACAACTCATAAACTCAATAATCATAGAGAACCATATAAGGACAATAAATTTCTAATGGGTTTAGATGATGTTGGACATTTTCTTATTTAGTTGTTTATCAATTTGAATAATTAGGTCTCTTTATTTGGGTTTAATTGTTTAAACTAGTTAGGCCTTATTTTATTTGGGTTTAAATATACAGATTTTTTTATATATAATATAATTCTTTTTAAAAAAATTAGGGCCCTCGAGCAGATAATCAGAGGGTATTTGGGTTGTGTATTGTAATTCAAAAGATTTTTTTTGTCAAAATTGTTTATTAATTTATGACTTTTCCAAAATAAGTTTTTTAAAAAAAAGTGTTTAGATTAGCTTTTGAGGTAGGAAAACAATAAGTCAATTACTTGTTTTTTAAATGCATTTGCCAAAAAGCTATTCATGTAAAATGACCAAAAAGAACATTTTATACATTTAAATGTATTTTACCTATTTTACATGTAATATTATATACTTGAATATTTTTGTGGACAAAAGTTATACTTAAAAAAAGATTACAAAATATACAATATAAACTTATTTTACAAATTTTATAATTTCTTGATTAGAGTAGTCCTACAGGCTACATCCATACAGTTGTAAATAATTTATATAAAAACCAAAATAATGTCATGGTACATTCATCCTTGTGATTCCATTATATCGTGCGCAATAATATCTCGTGTCGCAACCATATGCAAATCATCATTATTTGTACGACGTGCACTTTAACCTTCTTCATGAACTTCATTACTATTCCCACTTTCTGTGAGATTGTATTTTGACCTGTTAAACGCTTCATCAAACCTATCGGCCTTTCTAATAAAGTTATGGATCGTTATCGATGCAATCACAATACTCACTTGGTGCTCGTACTTGTAATTAACATGCATATCTCTAAATAACGTCCACCTAGCTTTCCACACTCCAAAAGTTCGTTCCATGATATTTCGCAATGATGAGTGGTGATAATCAAATGTCTCTTTCTGCCCGTGAGATGCATGCATAGCACTAGTATGTCCACATCAAAAATTCTGTAGATGATAACGAATGTTTGTACCTTTTTATGTTTTATGGAGATACCCTTTATGGTGCATGAACAACGTAATATTTATCTGCAAATAAACAAACAAGTGTTATTCGTTTCAAACAAATACTAAAAACATAAAAATTGCATTATTAAAAAAGTATACTAACCACTCGTTGGATATGGGAAATGAAGTTCCGATCTCTGTAAGGCTTTACTGAAAATTCTTGTGTCATGCACGGTCCCATTCGTTTCGGCCCATACATGGAACACTAGATAATACCGAAGAGTGTACGTCATCATTATAGTTTGTGGCTGCCTTGATGATGGCGGCATTCATTTTAAGCATGACTGCATGAACTGTATGGAAATGTCTATGAATGGTTTCCCTAGAATGATTAAAAGATTCTTGCACATACCTATCTGTACATCCATGAGCCAAAGGTATCAAGAAGACTCCGATCGACTCTTAAGAGATGTGCATAATTGTCTAAAAATTGGTAAATGCAGTCTAAACATTCATAACACCGTCTAGCATGGCCAATTAATATTTCCCTAATAAATATGGGCCGGATAGGAGGGGACCACACATGACACAAAAAATTTCAATGTAGCCTTAGAGAGACGGGAGCTTCATTTTCCACATCCAACTTGGTGGTTAGTATAATTTTTTAGTAATGCAATTTTTATGTTTTTAATACTTGTTTGAAATGAATAGTTGTTTGTTATATTTGTAAATAAATATTATGTTGTTGATGCAGGATACCAAATACTAAAGGGTATCTTGCTCCATACAAAGGTACGAACATTCATTATCATCTATCATATTTTCAAGGTGGACAAACTGGTGTTGTGTGTGCTCTTTTCAGACCGAAAGCGACATTTAACTATCACCACTCATCATTGCAAAATATCATTTAACGAACTTTTGGAGTGTGGAAAAGTAGGTGGGTGTTATTGAGAGATATGCATGTTAATTACAAATATGAGCACCAAGTGAGTATTGTGATAGTGTTGATGGCGATTCATAACTTTATTGGAAAGCTAATAGGTTTGATGAAACATTTAGCATGGCACAACAATAATCCTACTATCTCACGAAAGGTGGTACTAGTAATGAAGGTTCAAGTGCATGTCATATGAATAATGATGAGTTACGTATGGCATCAATACGAGATATTATTGCTCAAGACATAGCTGAGTTGCGAGATGAATGGAGTATGACATCATTTTGGTATTTTTTATGAATTATTTACGGTTTGCATTAATGTAATATTATTATGGTCTAAACAAGAAATTATAACATTTGTAAAAAAAATTTGTATTAAATATTGTAATAGTGGGTGGTGTTCTTTAAAAAAAAACACCCTCGTAGGTTCAAGTGCACGTCTTTAAAAAAAAAAAACTTTTTGAGTTAAAATAAGCAATCTCAAACACCCTCGTAGTGTTCTTTAATGTGTTATTGAGTGATAATACAACAGTTGTGTATCAGTGGGTAAAAAAAATTATGAATAGGTGGATAGTACTTACTTAGTAGTAGTAATCTAAGCAAGTTATGCGAAGACCATGGACAATCTTTGCAATTCGTCAACGCGAGCCCTTCAATTAATTTTATATCTTTTCAACTTCGTATAATATTCTCGGGTTTTGTTGAGAAAGTTTCTGATCTTTCTATGGAGGATTACCTCACTGCTACTGCTTCAAAGCAACCATTATCTATACCTTATACAGATGGAAGGTACCAAGCAAAAAAGAACCAGGAAGGCACAATGCTCAATCGTGGAACGTTTGACTAACTCTCCCATGAATCATGATGCATTGGAGAAACAATGACGCACTCAAGGCGCATAGGCCGAACCCGTACAAAGCTACGTTGTCAAAGCGCCTAGGTACTTAAAAACGAGGGCTTTTTCAAAATAAGGCGCATAGTAGAAAATAATTTTTTAGAGGTTTTAGAGATGTTTTAGGCTTGTTAAGGGCTACTTTAGGACGTTTTAGGGCTGATTAGAACTTGTTTTTGGCTCATTTAGGATGTTTCAGAGGTTTCAGACAACTTTTAGCCGGAAATTGGCCTGAAAATGGTCTGAAATTGCGCCTTAGCCCTAAAGGCGCGCCTCACCACCTCGTGCGCTACGACAACACAGGTACAAAGTACATATAGCCATTGGTTTCATTAACCTTGCATAGTGGGCAGATCGAACAAGCTAATTGGTTAATTGGTTGATACTGGTATATTTGTGTCATTCACTTGCTCCAATGATATTATTTTGTTCCTAGTTGAACTTTTAGAGTAAAGGTTTTTTACTTTCAAAATCTCACTTTTCAACTTTTGACCCAATTTTGGCCCATTTTCGTTTAATGGAGATAAAACACACCCCCAATCAACTCATGAAAACTTAAATTGCAAAAAATATTTGTTTTGTCATGATTTTGTGTCTTTTGTATTTGATTATTTGATTTTATCTTTGTTCCTGATCTTGGTGAAGCTATGCAATCAAGAAGATCCTTGAGCAATTATGAAAACAAGTGCTTTATCATGGATATCGACATATCGTGTTAGGTTTTTGTATTTTTTTTTTTTTTTGGGTGCATTCAGTTTATTTTAATCAAATACTATATGGTAGTTGTATGATTTTAATTTTTGGACCATATAAATGTTTAGTTCGTCACAATAAAAATGCAATAATGAATGTATATCTTTGCCTTTGAGATATTATAAGTTTATAACGTTATATTTTTCATTTAGTGTGTTCTACATACGTTAACAAATACTTATATATGATTAATCTATAATGTAGTTTTGACAAAAATAAATATATTTCACTCGTCTTCTTCCTCCTCTTCTTCCTCGGCGTCTTCTCCAACCTCCTCCTAATCCTTCACGAGAGCAGCAAGATCTTCACGGGCTTCTGAGAACTCGCCTTCTTCCATTCCTTCACCAACATACCAATGTACGAATGCTCGCTTCGCATACATCAGGTCAGACTTATGGTCAATCCGATTGAAAACCTCACCAACAGCAGTGTTGTTACTAATCATGCACACTGCACGCCTCACCTTTGCAAGATCGCCACCAGGGACCATTGACGGTGCCTGGTAATTTATTCCACACTTGAAACCTGTCGGACACCTAAAAGAAAATGCAAATGTAAAACAAATTATAGCAACATCTCGGCCAAAATTCACAGCTTGTTGCCCGCTTACCTACCATCTTGCTGTAGAATTACCTTTTACTGTTAATTAAGCATTTACTTTATATAAAAAAAATAATTTCAAAGAACCAAAGTTATGGTTTTGAAATGGATCATGTGTCATTTGTAAAAAAAAAAAAAAAGTTAAAAAATTTCCTTATGAAGAAACAAAAGGTTACCAGTCAACAAACTGAATTGTTTGTTTAGACTTGATTGAACCAATAGCAGTATTAACATCCTTAGGAATCACTTGACCACGATACATCAAACAACAAGCCATGTATTTCCCATGTGTCGGGTCACATTTAGCCATCATGTTCGACGGCTCAAACACCGCAGTCGTGATCTCGGACACAGAATTCTCTTCATGATGAGCTCGAACCGACGATATAACAGGTGCATACGATGAAAGCATGAAATGAATACGAGGGTATGGAACTAAGTTCGTTTGGAACTCGGTAATATCAACATTAATCGCCCCATCAAACCTTAATGAGGTCGTTAAAGACGAGATTACTTGAGAAATCAATCGGTTTAAGTTAGTGTAACTTGACCTAGCAATGTCTAACGCCTTCCTACAAATATCGTATATTGCTTCATTGTCGAGTAATGCCACAACATACTGTGTTCAAGAAGCGAGTGAGTCCATAGCACGCAATTGTAAGGCTCGACAACCGCAGTCGAAACTTGTGGAGATGGGAAGATGGAAAACCCAATTTTTTGTTTTTTTCCATATTCGACCGAAAGGCGTTCTAAAAGCAAGGACCCTAAGCCAGAACCGGTGCCACAACCAACGGCATTGAAGACCATAAACCCTTGTAACCCTGTACAGTTGTCGGCTAACTTTTGGACTCGGTCAAGACATAGTTCAAGAATTTCTTTGCCCACTGCAAATATGCTTGTTTTGAGATTTTGATTAATTGTTGTTTGAGGTGTGTTTGTTTTGGAATATGTTAAGTTCATGGTTAATGGTTGGTTACCTGTGTAGTGTCTCCTAGCAAAGTTATTGGCAGCGTCTTCTTTGCCCGAAATGAGTTGTTCGGGGTGGAAGAGTTGTCTGTATGCCCCGGTCCGGACCTCATTGATGACGGTTGGTTCAAGATCGACAAATACGGCCCTTGGTACATTTTTCCCTGAACTGGTGTCACTAAAGAATGTATTAAACGAGTCGTTTCCAGTGCCTTGTAAATCACCACTATGAAGAAATTTACAAGATGTAGAGTTATAAATTTATAATCATAATAAACTTTAGTTCATCGATCTCTATATATATATCTGTGTTGTAGGTGGTTATGTAACATCATTATTTGTTATAGCAGGTCTCTTTCTAGCTATAATTTGTGCTTGCGACAAGCAATGCATTATGCATACCAACATTCAACGTGGAAGGGCTGATGTGAGACTTTTACATAGATCAGATCTTTAATTAGCATAATCTCATAACATATCAAAGTTCAACAATAAAATCTCAACTGTACAACAATATGTTCAATTGAGTCATTTGTTACATAAAGATAAATAAATAAAGTCTTCAACTCTAACTTTATGGCTTTTCATTGCCTCTCTCAAAAAGCCTTGATAATATGTCGTGCACAAAATAAAACGATAACTGAGTCAAGTTACTCCGTAAATTATACAGTCATAATAAAAATTATAACAATTATAATAAAAATTATACAAGGGAGTTTGAAATGACAATTTGTTGGAAATACTTAAGAAATTTCACTAGTTTTATATCAAACCGTTTTAATTTAAAGTTATAGATGGCAGTCATAACCATTTTGAAATCGTTGATATCAAACCGGTTTTGACCCTAAAGCTTCTCATTCTAACTCTTTAAGTTATTTGACTTCATTTACTTGCACCATAAGTTTCTTGACTTGTACGTTAAGGGTATATTGCATGTCAGTCATATGACTCATATTATTAGGATTTATCTATATTGTGCATCATCATTTATTAACTTTAAAAGGTTTTTTATTTTTTTTGGAACGGCATCTCGCTTAGGGCTGTAGATGAGCAAATTAAAGGCCGGCCGTTGTGGGATTCGAACCGGGCACTCCAGAGTAGGAAATAGGCTAAGCCTTAAAAGGTTTATTGATCTTATATATAAATATGCGACAAACTTAATTATGAACACTACAAACATCCATAAAATTATTATTATTTAAAAAAAAAAGCGTAAAAATTGCTAGAATTAATCAACAATATAAACCAACATATCATCCTATGAAAATGCGCAACTTTAACCCAAAAATTGGAATATTAACGTCTTTTCATAACATTAAATTTTCAAACGTTTTGAAAATAACGTTCGTGAATGGACCTACAAATATAACACTTGTGAAAAAGATTTATTTGATATTCGAGACTTAAAGTGTTAGTATTTTTTTAATTATAGATTTGACACGTAGGGTTTTAAATTTTTTTTTAATTGATACTGATTAAAGAATCTAATAATTGTGTCACAAAAACATTGTTTATTTGTTTGTAAAGCTAAGCAATGATGCAACAGAAATGTGGCCCTCCCATTCCCAACTGTACACAATCATAATGTAGCATCATGTGGTGGACAACAAATATCTATATTTGATTGTGCGTTTTTGGTCACTAATTCATTGGACAATAAACTACACACATTCAAGCAACCATGAAAAAAGTTTCAATCAATGCGCCAAGCATATGTACCAAATTTATATGAAGAAATTGTTTAAAATGTATATAAAACAATAAGTTATTAGTTATGGATCCATGTATTACGACCACTTTTCTTATATTACACAGGAAACAACAAAAATCATATACTTGACCATGATACTAGACACGGGAACCTAGAATGGTAGCATAAAATCTTCTCTCACAATCGATATAAACCGACGTTATTTTTAAGCGATTATACCTCCTTTCACATAATTTTATGCGTACCGAAAATTTAATGTTTTATTTTTCTTGGTTCTATTTTTGGTATACCTTAGAGTGAAAGTTTAACTTTTTCATAAATATGGTAGCGGCGCAGCTTGTTGCCCATTTACCCGCCGCTCACTTGTAATTCTTGTTGATTTTTTTTTAATGAAAAATTTTAATATTAAAAAAAATAATAAATGGGTTATTAAACATATAAAAACATTCATAAATCGGTATACTTTTCATTTATAAATTTATAATTAAGAAACACTCACTATTAAATTTAAACTTCTTATGTCGTAATATGTATAATCTTTTAGTGCTTTTCTAGTCAATTCCCCTATATGGTTTATTAAACTTTTTAAGAAAGTTAGGCCAACTTTTAACGGCTAATAACTTTACCAACTTATAAACTTACAACATTATTCACAATAAGTTTAATTCAGGGACTCATGGAAGAGAAATTTCGTATCAAAACCGTATTGTATCATATTGGTAACGACCAAACATATATGTTATGGTATTTTGTTTTGAATTTGACTCAATTTTGACATTAATACCATATGATACGTACCAGTTCAAGACTATTAGTAGTACCATACTATATTGGTACCGAACATACCTATATGGTATGCTATTCGATTTTGATTTTACTAATTTCGGCATCAGTATTATTGCATTACACTACCGGTACCAATCTTGTTTCTCAATCAAAACGCGTTTGATCCTTAACACTATTGTATCAAATAAGCAATTTGAACAGATGAAAACTATGATTTGTAAATAACCATCACAATTCACAAATAATATCTATAAAATTATGATTATAAACACATAAACAAATAATGAATTCACATCAAAATAATGTAGACCAACAATATGCCAAACAGTAAAAAAAAAAAAAAAACTGAAAGAAAAATAAACAGATCAATTTAAAACAAGAAGCCGAACGAAAGAGCGACGAGGGAAGCGACTGCGCTGGGGACGAAGATGCCTGCGGATGAGGCAGGGCCAGGTGCAGCAGCTGGAGCTTCTTGAGCAGCCACATTAGTGACAGCGATTAACATAACAAGGACCGCGGCGAAGAGCATCATCTTAACTGATTCCATAGATGTAAATTGAATGGAAATTGAAAGATGACTAAATGAATGAGATTATGAGTTGTGAATGTGTTATGTGAGGGTTTGGACATTGGAGAAGGGGTTAATATATAGGCAGGGGATGATGACAGGTTGGTTGGTTTTATGTGGGTCTACCCAACACAACAGCTGTGGCCAACGGTTGTATTGCCGTTTTCCTGGGCTCTACCCATTTGTCACTTTTTTTGTGTTTTTAAGTTTAAACCATCTTTTTTTTTTTTGTTTGTTAAATTACATCATATTTTTTTAATTTGTTTTTATGGTTATTATATATAGTACTAGCTTTTATCCCGGGAGTGTCCCGGCGTTGAAATATTTAATATAACATAATAAAAGATCTAATATGACAACATAATTAATGATTTGCCAATACATGATTAATGAATAATATTATTATTATTTATTTATTTTAAACAAATTTCTACCATAAGTTATCATATTCAAATATATAAAAAAAAGAATCTCTGCCTATGAAGTTATGTTTATCGTTTGTGATTTATTAGTAGTGTAAAATATATTTGAAAACAAAACCCCACAAAAAGTGTCGTTTTTTTTTCTCCGTTTTTTATATAGCACTATGATACTCGTTGGAAAGATAATAAAACGCTCGTTAATTTGGTGTAATTTTTTTCTTTAAAAAATCTCGTATATAAAAGATATTAACGTTTAAAAGTTATGGGAGGAAACATTAGAGAGAAAATTTAATTTTGTTTTTAAATTCTTATCTTTTCCTAAAATAATTATAATATATATAGATTTAATAAAAAAACTCAAAAATTAAAAATCCTACATGATGCCACATGGCACATTCAAGGAGGGGTTGAGGCCTCCATTGAATGTCACAACATCAAAGTTCAATTCTTTTATTATAAGTTATTGATTAATTTACAAATGGTTTATGCTTTATAGTGTTGTACCTTATGCTTAAGAAATGTTTTGTGTATAATAGGGTTGTACATCATGCTTTGTAAGTTATACCTTACTTTGTTTTTTGTTTCTTTTTTTAGTTTTAACCCTAATAGTTTTGATATTTTACCTTTTGAAGTCTATTATGCATGTAATGGTTGTACTTCATGGTTTGTAGGTTGTACATTACTTTGTTTTTTTATCTTTATTGTTTTTTACTTTTAACCTTAATGGTTGTCATCTATTACATTTTACCCCAATATTACTTCAATTTCAAATTTGTCTCATATACGTTTTATCTTTAACAAATTTTAGTTTTACGTTTCGTTTTATTTTTTTTTTTTTCAAGTTGGAACGCTATAACGTGCGTACGTGGTTCAGCGTTTTTACCTCTAACTTTTTCCCATCAATGTTTTTACGTCTACATTTCATTCGGTTTTATTTTTTCTGTTTTGCGGTGTTGGTGGTCGCTAGCGACACGTGACATTTATGTTACTTGGCAGTGTTTTACATCCCCGGCAACGCGGGGGGCTTCACGCTAGTTCTTGTTTTAAAATTTAAAATGAAAAGTCTAATTTATATGGATACAAACCTAGTTATGAGTGTTCATTATTCGAATCGGATTTAAGAAATTTGATTTGAATTATATTTTTAGATTTGAATTCAGTTTTTGAATATTAGAATTCAGTGTTTGAGTTTGGAATCAAATACTAGTTTATGATAAGGAGACCGTCCTCAAGAAATCTTAACAAATCTTGGCGAGTGCTCTTTATGGTAAACACGTGCAGACTATGGAGGGACAGTTTGATATGACTCCGCGACAAAAGGCAGTGTTTGCATGTCTTCAAGAGGGTCATCCTCAAGATTTTCTGATTGTCGTGCCTTTTGAAGGGCTTGGGCAGCGGATGTCGGCGATCGAATACAGGGCAATTCTCAAATACCGGCTCATGATACCTCTGTTCCCCCCGGATGAACCATGCCCCATTTGCAAAAGAGCATGTCTGGATAAATTTGGCGAGCATGTGCTCCACTGCAAGGAATTGTCAGGGTTCAAGTACCGCCATGATTTGGTCAGAGATGTTTTATGGGATGTGCTTCGAAGTGCGGGGGTCTCAGCCAAAAAAGAAGCACCAGTCAATTTTCTGACTGATCCGCGGGAGGGGAGATCTACCTTGCGTCCGGCGGATGTTCTTGTGTTTGGATGGGTTGGGGGCAAACATGCTTGTGTTGACCTGACAGGGGTTTCCCCCTTGGTAGGTTTGCGAGACAGCAGCTTTGTACCGGGGCAGGCAGTTTTGAGGGCAGAAGCTAAGAAGGTCGCTAAGCATGGAGCCGCCTGTTTAGAGAATCAACATGTGTTCTTGTCGTTTGCTTTTTACACATTTGGCTCTCTGGCCCCTGAGGCAGTACGGTTCCTGAAACGAGTGCAGAAGGTGGTCCACTATGACTCGCAGAGCCCTAAGAACCAAGGGTTTGTGTTTAGCAGGATAGACTTTGCGATTCAAAAGGGGATAGCGGCGCAGCTTGTTGCCCGCTTACCCACCATTTAAAATGTAACTTGTTTTATCTCGAATATAATAATAATAACTAATCTGTTTATGATTTTTAATTCGATTCAAAATTGAAAATCAGATTATGCATTATATATTTATTTTATATATAAGATGTACATTTATTTAAATATAACAATTTAGCCTCCTAATATTTAATATCTAATCTAGTGATAACTCAATAACCAACCGCCTTAAAATCCCTAAGGTGTTGTTTTGTTTTTTTACGTAGGAAAATGTCTGCAGTTTGTGGACCACATATGCAGGAGAAGAGGTGGACTAAAGGTCTGCAGTCTTCAATAAGAAGACTGTTTGTTTGTTAACGTCTGCAGGCTGCTAAAATAAACTGAATAAATATACCAATTTTTTATAGCAGTCTGGTGGTAGACGGTGGTGGACCGTGGTGGTGGTGGACCATGGTGGTGGTGGTGGACGGTGGTGGGTGGTGGTGGTGGTGGAGGATCGTGGTAGTGGTGGATGGTGGTGGTGGTGGTGGACCATGGTGGCGGTGGTGGACCCTGGTGGGTGATGGTGGTGATAGTAGTGGGTGAGGAAAAGAGAAGAGGAGAAGACCTTGGAACAAGTCTGCATCAAGAAGAGGTCAGGAAGACCTTTTTAAGTCAAAGGTCTTCCAAAAAACAAACAATCTTCACACCCCAAATGTCTGTGCGCGTTTGTGCGACGCAGACAAAAGAGGTCAGAAGTGCTTCTGAGCAGCCTCTAAATGTGTTAAATTCTAAAGTCTTAATCTAGTACTCGACTCTAAGCCTCTAATCAATATCGTTGCTCTTTCCACTTTCCAAAAATCAAAATCCACATCGCAGCTTGCATATCGAAATCAATAACTGAATTCAAACCGAAAGAGAACTCAACTTCAAGTTTTTCAAAATTTGATAATTTTAAGTAATAAAAGTTCGATTCATTGAACACCTTGAACCTAAGGCTATTGGGTGTACAGACGCCCGCCCACCCCCGTCCTCCTTTTTTTGCCCCGTCCAACTCCACACACCGCCCCGCTGCCCCGTCCGATCCCACCCCCGTCCCCCCCGTCTCCCCAAGAACATATGGGACGGACCAATCAATGATTTTCTTTCTTTTTTTTTTTTTTGATTTTGAACGTTTGGGCATTTATCAGGGAAGAGGAGGTGATTTCCGGTGGTGGGTTTCAGATTTGCAGAGGGGGTATCGGTGGTGGTGGGTTTCAGGGAAGAGGAGGTGGTTTCCGGTGGTGGGTTTCAGATTTGCAGAGGGGTTTTCGGAGGTGGTGGTTTCAGGGAAGAAGAGGCGGGTTTCCGGTGAGGTGGTGGGTTTCCGGTGGGTTTTTCATATCGGGGGTGGTGGTTTCAGGGAAGAAGAGGCAGGTTGAGGTGGTGGACATACCTAGCATTTTTTCTTTTTTTTTTTTTATTAAATGCTTGAGACATGGGGTTGTTCATGTCTGCACACCCCACTCATGTCTCAGACACCACCTAAGTGATGTGGCAGCCTACGTGGCACTGAGACATGAGGTTTTTCATGTCTGCTCACCCTATAGCCTAATCCTTCTCCCTCATCACATTTGCGCATTGAACCACTGTTGACATTCACTTTCTGTTTTGATGACTAGTATCACATGATACATGTAAACTTTCATTTTCATGTGTTATATGTTTATCTAACATTTAAATACCACTATGTATTTTCGGAGGATAACACAAATAAATGAAGAATGTGTCGAAGGAAATAATCAAAAGGCTTTGTGAGCAATAAGGCAGGGCCGTCCCTGAGAATTCAAGTGCCCGGGCCAAGCCACAAAAAAATGTGCCCCTTAATCTTAGGTCTTAACGAAATAAATAACGTAAACTGTTTTTTTAAATGACGAGTAAAACAATATCAAATCGATGGATCAAAGATATTAGGTAATGGAATAATGGTTAAATTACTTAAGTGGGCTAACAGTCTAAGACTATACGTTATGTTTGGGGTGAGTACCGGCATGAGCCACCGAGGCTTTCGTCCCATAGACAAATAATATTACTTGTTATACATTTTTCAAATAAGATAACATTAACTTAGGCAAAAGTTAAAAAAGAAATATTAAACTATATTTAAATGGAAATAAAGACATATGTGACTCTCCTTTCCAATAAAGCTACCGTACCCATTTAATTTGTTTTTTAATGGCACCCACATAACATCAGTGTTTTTATCTTTTCATTGTCTTCTTCATCTAGACTCTAGCAACCACTGTTTTTCTGACGGAAAAAAAACTCCGGCAACCTTCACCATCTCAGTATCTCTTCCTCCATCTTTCCATAACTCGAATAATATACCTCACTCGAGAATAGTGTATTCGACCGCAATCAAGTATACCGTATACTTGATCGGCCGGATGTGCCTCACTAGAAATTCGGCCCGGGCCGGGAGTCCTCCCCGCACCCTACCATGGCCGGCCCTGCAATAAGGCTACTTGTTGTAGTTGCATATGCCGATAGGTTCGGGGCGGGTCCACTAATTGGTTTCCTAGGGAGGTCTCCGGTTCAATTCGTACTGCAAGCAAATTCTCTAAATATGGGCGTGCGCCACTGGGATGGATTCGAACTTAGGGAGAGAATTTCAACAACATATGTTGGGTAGCTGGGGAACCAGCTGATTTGCCGTTCAAAAACAGTTACTTATAACTACGAATGATTTGAAAACTTCACATTTATCCTGATACCAATTTTCTAGGGGTGTAAACGAGCCGAGCCGAGCCCGAGCCTGACTGGGCTTGGCTCGGGCTCGTTAAGGTTTTGTAAAGCTCGAGCTCGAGCTCGGCTCGGTTCGAGCCTACAATCTTGAGCTCGAGCTCGGCTCGCTAGCAGAATCCAAAGCTCGAGCTCGGCTCGGCTCGGCTCGAGGTGATTTGAGAATCTCAAACGAGCTCAAAAGCTCGGCTCGAGCTCGCAAAAGCTCGGCTATAACTTAGGCTCGCGAGCCCAATCATTAAGGCTATAACTTAGGCTCGGCTGTAACTTAGGCTCGGGCTCGGGTTCGGGCTCTAGCTCGTTAATGCTCGATTAGGCTCGCGAGCCCAATCGAGCTTTGTATCTAGGGCTCGAGCTCGGGCTCGATAACTAAACGAGCCATATTTCAGGCTCGGCTCGGGCTCGTTAAGGTTCGGCTCGTTCGAGCTTTTTACCGAGCCGATCCCGAGCCGATCTCGAGCCGCTACGTGTCATTTACACCCCTACAATTTTCTTGCAGAATCATACAACATTAGCTAAATCTACAACCAGTTGCTCAAAACACTCGCACTTATTATAACTTCCAACTGGAATAAGTGCACAACAACTTCTCGACTCCCCAGGGGCAAGGATTTGTATTCTCTAGATTAGGGTTCTCTATCCAGAAGGGGGTGGCGGCGCAGCTTGTTGCCCGCCTACCTGCTATTCTTATGTAATTTGCCCCTTTTGTTTTAATGGAAAAACTTAATTTGTAAAAAAACTGGAATAATTTAACATGATTTTTAGAAATTGATACAGGAAATGATGGCTAGTAAACATATTTAATGATCTCTACTTTATATTTCTTTTAGTTGTTTGCCATATATATACAACAGGAATTGTTGGGTTATGGCGGTATAGAGTTGAACCGGATGCGTTATAGAAGAAGGTTATAGATGCTATTCACGCGTCTAATAGGAGTTGGGAACCTATTCCTTTTAAGAAATCTATCCCGGGTGTTTGGAGCAAGATCGTTTTGCTGGGGTCTCGGATAAAGCGGCAAGGCAAAAGTTTTGTTAATCTTATTCGGGGTAAAGTCGGTAACGGTAAAAGGGTTCGCTTCTGGATCGATCCTTGGATAGAAGATTGCAGCCTCAAGGAGTTGTTTCCTGATTTGTTTCGGTTGGAACAAGATAAATTTTGCTTGGTGGAAGATAGATTCGCTAGTGTTGAGCAGCGGTATGTGGTGCAATGGTCTTGGAGGCATTATCCCAATTCGCCTGTAGAGGTTCAACAAATGATTCAATTGCACAGAAGCTTATCCGGTGTGGAAATTTCAGATAAGGAGGACGATTGGTATTGGTCGTACGGTTCTAATCTCATTGTTTCTGTCAAGGATAATCGGCAATGGTTGAAAGAAGGTAGCAACGTTAGTAACGATCTTGAGTTCAAGTGGTGTAATTGGATCCCTAACAAGTGTAACATCTTCATGTGGAGGGCGCTTAGAGACCGTATCCCGACAACTAAAGCTCTTCTTCGTAGAAATGTCAATGTGGGAGCGGACGTATGCAAGTTATGTGGAGATAGTGAAGAATCTACGGGCCATCTTTTCTCGGGCTGTGGGATTGCTTTGGGTGTTTGGGCTGGAATTTCGTCATGGTGCAAGCTCCCTCCTATGTTCCTTTTTTCGGTTAGTGATATTATAAAAATGGTCGATTATATGCAACTTTCAGGAGTCAAGAAAGATATGGTTTACGGGGTTCTTATAGTTGCGTGTTGGAGGATTTGGAAGGCTAGAAACGAAAAGGCATTCTCTAACATCATTCCGGACGTGGTCAAGATTGTGGCGGACGTGAAAGCTATGGGATTCCTTTGGTACAAGAGTAGATATAAGAACGGTACGGTAGATTGGAAATGGTGGTGTAATTTTAATTTCGATGTAACTTAACTTGTTTGTTCTTTGGCTTATCTCTAGCTTAGAGATATAGCCGTGTTTTTTGGTGTTAATGAAATTTGTCTTCCAAAAAAAAAAGGAATTGTTGGGTTAATCATATTCAATTTTTTAACAAAAAGCTTTGACTTTAAGCCCTCTTTTTAGGGTTGTTTTATGTTGGTACAAAACCTTTTTCTATCGTGCTAACTTGTCTCTTTTGTATACATTACATAAATTATATTTTACGGGAAAACAAAATTATATGAGATTAAAAAATTAGACATCACACTATATTATACTTACATTCACCATTTGGATCTAGAGTACCATCGTTTAATTGATGTAAAATATGTGTCCATATCCTCTTGACCATATTTCTTAGATCAGTATATCGAGTATATGTGCAGTACCAAACCAAACCGTTATCGACCAAAACTCTTAAGTATAATTTCATTCTTACCAAAAATACTTATTGTGGATAAAAGTTTATAAAGAAACATGGATTTGCCAACAAAATAATGTTTAAATCGGCCCATTGAAAATAGGTCAAGAAGAAAAGGAATATACCTACGACTCTAAAGAGTAAAGACTAGAACAAGAGTGATTGGGGTTTAGAAGAGGAATAAAAACAGAAGCCCAAACATAGTTTAAAGAAACATGGATTTGCCAACAAAATAAGGTTAAAATAGGCCCATTAAATTTCTGTAACAACCAATAGTCCAATAATATCAAAAACCCAAACACTAAGTTTAAATAGGCCCGTAAACTTCTATTTTTAAACTCACACCCCCATTACCCATGGCCATAGTCCCATTTCTATGTTAACAAGTCAAACTATATGTAGTGTTTGTTGTAAGTTAGTGAATAAAAAACATCGGTGATAGTGGTCCACTAACAACAATATTTATTGTAGATGTTAAATATTGGGAACCACGAGACCGGTCCAATCCATCTATACTTTTTTTTTTTGAACGGACAACTAAGAACGCAAGGGGAACTCCGTACGTAGCACCCTTTGGCGAAAGGTAGTTCCATCAGGCAGCCCAACATGCACGGACGGAGCCTCGCGCCCACCCGTCTCCTACTCCAGGATAAACCCGGCCCGCATACCCGCCCGAAGGCACGACGGCAGCGAACCGGTAAAACCTGCAGGGATCAGGGGTCGAACTCATGACCACAATGATCAAGTGTCTCTCCTTCACTTCCCGGTACCACTCCACCATAAGGTGTTGTGTCCAATCCATCTATACTTGTCGTATGTTTCTATGTTTTACACTTCTAACAACGATATTTATCATTGATTTGGTTCTTGAAGACACCAAACATCGAAAAGCTTCAAGACCTAACTAAATCTTAAAATAATTAACTCATTTCATTGGGTTGCTAATGACATATTCAATTACCATATGTGTGTTTATTAAGATGATCTAAAAATATATTTCATACGTCTAGAAAGGGCTAAGGCGTGGATTAGATTAAACGTTTCCCATATCAAATATCTTTTATGTTGAAATTTCATCTATTGCACGCATCAAGACTGGTACCAAAAGTGCACTCGAATGATGGAAGAACACCGAAACTCGTAACAAATTTATGCAAGGCAAATTCATATGCAACCTCATTTGCCATGGATTAAACAAGGAACTAGAAAAAAGTTGATGATAATTAAATGTAGGTATATTGGATAAATAATCAAAACTTTGACTTACTGGCCTACAACAATCCTATCTAAGGAAAACTTTTGTGACTGTCTCAACTTTTAACTTATCCTCTCAGTGATCTCACACCAAATAAAAGTTAACCCAGATAGTTTTTCTTGACGTGAACTATTATTTCTAGTTAGTAAGGAACCGCTGAGTAAAAATAGGTCAAAGTTAGAATTGTTGCCGGGAATATGTCAAAGTTAGTGCTACTAAAATCTTATAGACCTTAAATATATTTTCTGTAATGGAGATTTTTATATTTATAATTGTAATAAAAATAAGTAACCATATACCATGTAAAATATGGGTGAGGTTATGGTAAAATGTCATATTTCATGAGAAGTGTGAGAATAATTAAGAATTGATGTGTAGACATCATTTTTAGACTTATTAATGATGTTTTGGACTATTAGGCTAATAAGACCAAACATAACAATTAGAAACACAAAACAATTTATTTTAGGCCTAAAAACTTAAAACATCATGCTAAGAACATGTGTTCTAAGTTGTGTTTTAGCTGTGTGTTTTAGTTATGTTTTAAATTTCATGACTATATTACATTGCATGAGTAAAGATCAAATACAAAGTGTTTTTTTTGTAAGAATTGTGAGAATCAAAGGGGGTAAAAAAATTTTATTTTTTTTTTTAGAATTTTTTTTTCCCATATGCTTAAACATACTTTCTAGATGAATAATACAAAAAAAAAATTAAAAAATTTTTTTTTTTAGTGTAATTACGTCATTAAAGTAAATACATTAGTTTACACTAGAGTAATTATGTAATTACTCTACACGTAATTACTCTACACCAAAAAAAATTTAATTTTTTTTTAGTTTTCAATACTATAATACATGTTTAACAATATGGGAAAAAAATTTCGAAAAAAAATAAAAAAAAAATACCTCCTTTGATTCTCACAGTTCTTACCAAAAAACAATTTGTACAAGATCTTTACTCGCTACATTGCATTGTGTTTTAAATTGTTGTGTTTATTTTTTTTCTAGCAAAAACAACCTAAAACATTATACCTAAATTCAAAACATGATGCCTACATGTCAATTGTTGATCCTTCCCACACTTCTCACAAAATATGACTTTTACACACACTTAAACTAAACCAACCCAGATCAAATATAAATAACTTAGGGGGGGAAGGGTGTCAGAATTTCAAGATCTAAAGATTAAACACCCCCCCCCCCCCACACACACGCACAATTTTATTTCTTATATGGATCATATATGTTAATCTGATCACAAACCCTTAAATGACAGTTTGTGAGCAATCCTTTAGTGAAAATATCTGCCAGTTGATCTTTAGAACCAACTTTGATTGTTTTAACCACACCTTTTGCAATTTGTTCTCTTAAAAAAAACAAGTCCACGGCAAAAACTTTGTTTTATCAACAAAAAACCAGATTAGCCGCTATGGATATCACAGCAGAACTGTTACTTAAAAAACACAATACCCAGTCACTGACAAAAAACAAAACCCTCACAAGAACACTTCTACATATATTATTAAACAAGAAAATATCTGAAATAGAAACACTTAAGATCAACTCAAGACAAGTCTAATGAAACCTTAATTTTCTAAAAAAGAAGTGTGTGAACAATTAGAGAGAGAACAGATGAAAAGAATGAGAGTTGAATTATTAAAAAACAGATTAATAACATTACTTAAAACATTTTCTTTAAAACACAACAAAAACTTTCACTCAAAAACAAACTTTCAGTTTTGAATGAAAAACAAGGATAAAACTATTGAAACAACTCACAACCTATTTCTCACATCCTCTCAAATCAATCAGATCTAATCTCTAGAAACCGATTAGAAACTTTAAACAACAGGAAGAACATAATGTTGATTCACACAAAACTCCAATCATCTAGAGAAACAAGAGAAATATATACTTGAAGCAAGAAAATTGAATCTCTTGATTGAAACTTTAAGAGAGAATAAAAGAGGTGTGTGAAAAAAAAATTAAGACTCGATAATAATAATAATAATAATACGAGTTATCAAGACAAATCGAACACCAAAACCACACAACAATTTCAAATAAGAACATAAACCATATTCTGCACAAGTAAATGAACACTTGCAGTATAATCTTATTCGACAAGAAACAGATGAAACTGAAATACTACTCTGCACTTTTAATCCTAAGTTGGTTATTTTGTGAAAATTACACATGTGTCAACACATTTGATAAAACAATCAGATTAGCTGAATGTCCTGAAACTATGAACTGCGTTTGTTAATTCTTCTGAGTTCCTTACGAAATTCCAGACAAAATACTGAACACTTCCCAGTCATGGTTATATAAATTCGTTGACTTTAGAATTATATAAAATATGAACACTAAATATAACATAAAATGCCTCCAATGAATACCAAAGACTTTGAATTTAATTAAAAAAACATCAAGAATTCATACTCTCGTTTAGATTATCAACACAACAACTTGAATACCAACCTCACTTTACAAACAAACTTCCAAGATTCAACCTCATGATGAATCTGATTTGTAACATGAGAGATCCAACGAGAGAATGGAGAACCCTTTTTAAAAAAAAAAACACTCAAAGACAAAAATTTTATAGAAATAATTCTGAAGTCTTTATCATTTAAAAATGTCAATCTGGGAAATGTTTTAAGAACTCCCAAGTTCTTTAAAAGAAACTTGGAAAAAAAATCAATTTCAAATTCATTTTTACTATTATACATGTTTAGATCTACGAACTAACATCAACAATGATAATCTACTAGAAGATCAAAAAATATTAGAACAAACCTAGCCATGAACGTGTCTAACAAAAGGTTTTTAAGAAGACATATTTGAGAACGAACATGATCAGAAAACATTCTGATTAAAGAAACTGAATCACACAACTCAGTTACAAACCTATCAACAAGGCATACATAAGACTATAAGACAATCAAACATGTTTCGAATAACACACAATCACACGATCATAAATCAAAAACATGCAAGACAAACTAGATTCATGTTGATAACACCTTGTAAAGAATGTAAATATTTATTTGACTTAACCAAAAACATTTTTAACTTCTGCTAACATGTAAAAGAAAAACCTTTGATTTAAGTCAAACATTTACTACTTCACAAAACAACAAGAATCATACCAAAACTGAATCACATGATTCATAAACATGTAAGCCCCGTTACAGCCTAAACAGAAACTCGTAACACTCATAATCACTAGATTTCAAACCAGAATAAAAACTTCCACGCAAAAGAACACACATAAGCTTGCAACACCTACAAGATATAAAACATAAAGAGAACCAGCCAGAACTCCTTACAATCTCTTCTCTAACCTCTACGGTACAGATCATCAACAAGACGAAAAGACAAAGAAAAACATTAACATGGTCTAACGGACTTCTACAACTAGTAAATTTTATCCAAGAATCCTAGATCTAGTGCCAATACCAGAGATTACAAATGAAGAGATACATCAACTGAAACACACAGGTTGCCAAATTAAAACAACATGTTCCAAGACCATAATTATGAGCCAAAACCATCTAATTTTACAACTAGAAAGACAACCTATAAAGGAGTAAACAAGGCTGACAATCACAATTCAAATGACTAAACTAGAACACCTTTGATACTATGCACAAATTCAAACAAAAAATAAGTGCAGCTGAAAATCCTAATCATCAACAATGAATGAGAAACAATATGACTCAAATATCTAGATAAAACAGGACCCATGTCACATAACTTGTAAAGAAAATAAAGACTAATTTGATTAACTCAAAATTTTTTATTAGAATGAAAATCTCATTTAACTTTACAAGAACATGAATCATACAAAACAAATATGATAACAAAGAATCACATAACTCTTCATCAGATCACAATAAACAGCCAACCACAAAATTCTAAATGAATCCAAAAAACATTTTCCTTCAATAAAAGAAAAAAAACACACAGCTGTACAATATTCAAGATATAATCTTGACAAAACTATTGGCTAAGCAAGTAAACACATAGGTCAACTATAACCACATTGCAAACAGGTCACACACAAAACCATCTTGATACGAGTTTCTTTGAAAAATCATCATGACACCGGTCGAACAAAACCATCGCGACATGATGTTATCTAAAACTCATCGAGATGTGGTTAAAGCCAATACTATAACCAAGAATCACACGATTCAAACCTGATAAACAAGGTTACAAAGTTAATAAAAAATTTGAAAACCAAAAAACTTGATATTGCTACTATTAGTAACATACTTAAAATAAGCAAGTTCTCAGCATACACAGATCATCTAACAACTTTCAGACATCTTACCAAGCATAGACCTTAAATACAATAGAATATACAAAATACCATAGATGAGAACAAGATGACCTAAAACAAATCTTTATGAACACTTCAACCAAGTACATAAACCTTGACAAGCCCATTAAAAATATGCGAGACTGTCAAACCTTTTAAGAAAAATCTTCTTAATAAAAAAATAGTAACACACGGTCTAGAACAAGCAACAACTACCATTGTTATTATTATCATTATTATCTCCATTATTGTCTCCATCATTAGCCAAGACCAAGTGTTATCAAAACCATTAAAACTATTGATACAAGTTTTAACAATCAGTAGCAACACATTACAATAACATAGTCCAAACCAACAATACCACAGAAATAAACAAAAGCACAGAGATTAACAAATCAAACAAACACAATAATAACAACAGTCTCACAGATTAGCAAAGCTATTAAATCATGACAAAGAAGCAACCTAAAAAAACAAATAGACCAGCGAAGATACGTGGGTGTCCAGATCACTGGTTTGTCACTCAAGGGTGCCAGCGCAAGTCCTCACGCAGGAGCCACTTAGACTAACCTAACTATAACCAACACTTGATCAATTTCCGGTCCTTCTAATCCGGTACCAGACTCCTAGACCCACAACTCTTAAACAATAAACGTAATATGAAAGGATCTCACCGAGAGGGTTGCCCAAGTTAGGGTTCCCCAATAAACTCTCAGCCTGTAACCTTCACTTAGGGTTACACACTGGGAGGCTGTCTAGATCTTCAACCAAGAAGACATCAACAACAAAAACTGTACCCAGCTTTGAACCTGATAAACTCTAATAACTTACACAAACAAATCAGTAATAATAAGATCTGTCAGTGACAAGCCCCAATTTCAACAGATTACCAACTAAACACCAGATCCAAATAATCTCAGATTCCCTTCAACTATAAACAAATCCTCAAATGAACAAATCTGAACTCAATTGACCATGAGCAAACAACCACTGTAGCGCCTTGATTCCACAATCACTCGCGTTTGTAACATAATCAAATCCAACTGTTCTTTGTGAACTATCATCAACACCCCAGAATAATCAAACCGCATATCTGCACATATCACCGGAGATCTGATGGTTCTCGTTCACAAAGCTATCGTGAGTACCAGAAAACATACATCATGTTGAATCACACATCATGAACAGCGGAAGACGAACGCATAACTCAGATCTAGTCGAAAATATAACTCCTAGAAAGATACTGTAGACTTAGCAACCAGATTTAAGAACCTTAGATCTGACACAGATTTGAGAAAAAAAAAAAAAAACTACTCGTCTTTAATCAAGAACCAGTATACAAGAAATCCAAAGAATCTGCGTAATCAGCGGAAGACAACCGAGTATCGAGCCTTAGGCTCTGATACCACGTCAGAATTTCAAGATCTAAAGATTAAACACAAAGAACTTGCCAAAACTAAAGAAAGAAACGGTTCACAACAAATCTAGAAACATCGACACAAAACAAATCTCTCTCCACTCACATAAGACCGTCAACTCTACAATCCATTACAATCACTCAAAGAGTCTATACCGAATATCACAACAAGATCTAAACAATTAGACTAACGAAACTCTAGATTCAAATGAAAGAAACACGAGAAAAAGATGAAGTCAGTCGAATAACACTTTCTGGAGAAAAAGCTTTAGGCGACTCGAAGGTTTCATCTTGAAGATAAGAAAACACAGAAGGTTGGGTATATTGTTGTGTAAAGAATGTTGTTGATAGAGCTTAATAACAATAACAATAACAATGGAGACTCCGAGATATTTTGATAGGTGTTATAAAAATGAATGAGCAGCCTTGATATCTTCCACCGACCCACATATCAATGGCCAGGATTAGACTCATCCAACGAATTAAAAGGAACGGGCCAAATTGACTAGACCGAATCTTGATGGTATGGAACACGGACCGAAACACAGCAACAGAAACATTGGGCTGGAACACAGCAACCAGCTTCAGCAACTTAAGCCCAAGTCATGCACAAAAAACCTTATGCAACATGTTATATTACAATGAAATACAAAGAAATAAAATTGAGAAATGTACACCATCTTTTTAACAAAGGGGCACAAGCCTGATGTAGCTCCATTCTAATTAATCACATAATGCCACGTTATTTTTACCCTCAAGTGGCTTAAAGTAGCCCCAACAATAGAAATACGCTAGCCAAAAGATTTTTTAAAAAAAGAGAGAGAGAAAAAGAGAGAGGTGGAAGACAAAGAATCATACAAGCCGAGTGCATCAGAAGAAGCCTCAAATCGAAGCCCCTTAGACGAGGGCGGTGTAGCCACTAAGCTTCACAAGCGCAATGCCCAAACCAATGAGTGCCCCGTATTCTCTTAAAATGCGACTCCACTATCCTCTTTGATAACCATACTCTACACTCTACAGTCTACACCAACTTTGAGGGTTAAAATACGGAACAGACCCGATAAAAAACAGAAAAGTTAAACACACATCCAATAGACCGTCTTTCACTCTTTCCTATAACAAACGACGTCGTAATCATGATCCTCATCATCCACCGTTGATCTCCAATCCAAGGGTCAGAAATCATCCCAACTTATCCCAGAGCTTTAAATACCAAAAAACTGAATTCCCATCTTCACAAAAACCATTTTTTCTTCACAAAACTCTCTCCATCTCCTACTCCTCCTTCTTCTTCACCCACACACACACACATATGTTTTTCAACCAAATTCCACATTAATAATAATAATAATAATAAATAATTCCCATTTTACCCTTCATAATAATAATAATAATAATAACAATAATCCATCATCCTGTAAGTCCACCTCCCTTATTCATCACAACCAGATCTATATTCAACTATAATAATAATTTCATCAAAAAGATTAACAAAGTTTGCATCTTGTTGATGAAAGATTCTGTTAATCGATGGAAAGATTAGAGAAGAGTGGGTATAATAATAAACAACAACCAGAAGTACCCACAACAGATTTGTTTCTTAAATGGGGTAATAAAAAGAGGCTTAGATGTGTACGGATGAAAGATCCCGACGATGCTACTGACCCGTCGTACGCCGTTTCCGGTCGCCGGAATATTCGCCGGAGAATTAACTCCCGATTTGTTACAACCTTCTCTTCATCTGACAACCACCACAAAAATACTAGTTGTAACAATAATAATAATAATAATAATAATAATAATAATAATAATAATCATCATCATCATCATATTAATAATAATAATAAGCAACCTTCTGTTCCATCACAACCTACTCGTCTCACAAGGTAACCTTAATCGTTACAAAACATTAACGAAACCATGAAATTAACGAAAATCTGATGTGGGTTTTGATGTTTACTCAATATTATCGAGATCCGGATTTGTTTGTATTATTAATAATTAATAATAATATTAATAATAATAATAATCTGTTTTTTTTTATGTTTTGGGTGACAGGAATTCTGAGACAGCGGTTCATCTGAGATCGGAGAGTCATCGGAGACCGTCACCGGAGAAGGAGGTGAGCAGGTCTACCGTATCTCCAGTGGACAGCGGTGTAGGGGATCAAAAGGTGAAACACGTGTGGCCTAAACTGTACATAACATTATCAAGTAAAGAAAAAGAAGAAGATTTCATGGCAATGAAAGGTTGTAAGCCTGCTCATAGACCTAAAAAAAGACCCAAAGCTATTCAAAGAAGTTTGCTTGTAAGTTACTTTTACAGTTTACAGTTTACACACAGTAAAAAAAACTCTTTTACTGTGTGTGTTTTTGAAAGATTAGATGTTTGAATGTTTTATGGATCTTTAATTTTTTGTTTGCGTTTTTTGTTGTTGTAGTTGGTGAGTCCTGGAGCATGGTTGACCGATATATGTCAAGATAGATATGATGTTATAGAAAAGAAGAATACGAAGAAGGTTAGTTTTTTAAATCATGCCTTGATGGCTTGTAACTTGTGCTTTAAACGTTGTACGTTGGGTTCAGATTAAACACTCATCTTAGGGCTTCTGTTTTTACCTTCCAATATATATTTTTTTTCAGATTATACACTTATTCTGGGCTTCTTTTTTATTTTCCAAGATAAATGGGTCTAATTTTTTATACCAAAAATTTGGGGATGTTTTGACAACTTGTAACTTGTGCTTCAAAAGCTGTACATTTGTCTCAAATTATATTGGGCTTTTAATTTTATTTACCAAGATAAATGGGTCTAATTTTTTACATTAAATTTTTTTGTCATTCTTTGATAAACTTGTGCTACAAAACTAGTTTTTTTTTTTTTTTTTTGACATGGTGGCAAGAGATAATGTGAAGTGGCTTGTAACTTGTGCTTTAAGCGTTGTACTTCTTGCCTAATTTGGGTTTTGGTACAACTTTTATTAGACCATGCTTTGGTGACATGTAACTCTGTTTTAAAAAATGTACGTTTGGACTTGGTCGTATTTCAAGAAAATGGTTTTTTTTTAGTGGGATGCTTTTTTTTTTGTGGCATGTAACTTGTGCATTAAAAGGTGTACGTAGTGGGGTATGGTTTGAATCTGTTTTTTTTTATCGGTATGGTTTGAATCTGTTTTTTTTTTATCGGTATGGTTTGAATCTGTTATAGTGTTATTGATATTATGAATATGTTACTAATTAAAAAATGTTATTATTGTTGGTGTTATGTGCAGAGACCAAGAGGATTGAAGGCCATGGGAAGTATGGAGAGTGATTCTGAATGATGAATGTACACGTACACCAATCTTTTTTTGTAAATGTGTTATTTCATTTTTTTTTAATATTAATTAAAATGGAAATTTATTTTCTTCATCAATCATCTCGTTGCATGCAAAGATATAACGTTCAAATGTCAAATACGGATTGTTTGATCATTTATTAGTTTTTTAACAATTAACACACATTTTAATTTAACAAAAGAGAATTTTTTTTCTTTTACGGCTAAATCATCTGTTTAGGCCAAAGGCTTGAGTAGGAATCTTGTGGTTGACATATTAATGTCAGATTGAACCGGTGTCATGGTTCTCCTGCCAGAATTCTTGTAATTCAAATGAAAGAAATTTATTTAGTTATTAACATTAATAAATTAATTAATATAATTAATACATATTATTTTATATAAATATATTTACACAATAAAAGACATTTTAAACGAAAATTACGGTTTGGCTTTCTAAATGGTGAAATTATTCTGGTCAATATTGTCGTTCAAGATGGGTCATTCCTCATATGTTACATTGTCCGGGATACGAAGGAACTCACTCAAGCCACCTTTGTTGACCCGAACAACACACTCCACAAGATTTGTTATACCTATGAAGGATGATGATTTGGTTTCGTTGGTGTTCACAAAAACGGCACTGAACCCTTTACTGGAGTTTTTGAAAGACGAAATAAACTGGCCGATTTTTTTTAAACGGCCAACGAAATTTACGAAAAACTCCATTGTGAGTTCCTACTCAGTCAAATCAGGACTCTTCTACCCGGCATGGTCAGACCTGTAAGGGAGCTCTTGGTTTCACCTAGTTCACCATTTTCAGGAAAACCCGACTATCCCCCCCCCCCCCCCCCCCCCGAAAACACGACAATGAAATAATCGTTAAAACCCGACGCTCTCAAGAATCGAACCTATGACCTTTCAGCTAAGGGTCTTCTATCATTGAGCCTCCATACCACTCTACCATAAGGTGGTTGGTGGCCGAATTAGGTGGATTGGCCAAACTAGCCGGTTTAGCTGTTTGGATTGTATTCTTTTTCCAAAATTGCTATCAAAATACGTAAATGGTAGAGATGGTTCATAATTATCTATATCTATACTACTATATAATAAGTTCTTGATGGATACAAATGTTATTTCATATTCACTTATAAGGACAATTTTAATTTCATTCAACTTGGAAGACAAATTTAATACAACAATTAAATAACTTATTAATTTTTGCTTTTGAAATCAAACAAATTATGATAAATAACTTAATTTAATACAACAATTAAATAACTTATTAACTTATACTAAAAATAATACATAAAAATTTGACTGACATATTTAAACTCAAATATAAAGAACAGACATCGTCCCACTCGTGACTAACTCAGTCGTTAGCTACACCAAAACTTAACGTGCTATTCTACTATAGTATACACCTACTTCTTACTAAAATTGTACACTATCTGATCATATATTACACATTATCAGTGTGTTTGTATAATGTACAACACCAACAACGTGATTGACCAAACACAGTGCAGCCCCGCCGCAACGCTTGGGTTCATGCTAGTAATATAAGTATATAATTACATATTCCAAAATGGGTAGACACAAAGAACAAAGGTTAAACAAACGATTTCGGTTACAAATGTTGGATCCAAGTTTCTGACTGAACTCTTTAAACCATTAAGCCGTTAAAACTGAACCGCATGGATCTAAAACCAATTGACTTGCTTCGTTTAGACAGTTTGATCCGTGTCAACAAGTTAACAAAAAAATAAATCAATAACCCTTACAATTTTGGATTACTAGGTCGATGGACGAAATAAAAAATAATTATTGCACTATCTATCACACATGTTATTTGAACTAGAGACCTGTTTTAGAAGATGGCAAAGCCTTACCGTTCGGCCAACTCCTCAAACATTGCATTGATTCTTTCTGGAATATAGCTTAGATCGATCACCCCTCACTTTACGAGAAGAGATTTGTTTAAATTGGCTTCAACTATGAGATGAAGCAAGTAACATCCTATTTAATAAATATGGTATTTTCCAAATGACAACTGGTGCAATATATGATGGAATGAATTGTGTGTGAAATTCAGAAATTTGGTATATAAAATGATGTTATTCTTAACAAAAGTTAATAGAGATTGAAGATGGGTCAAAGTCAAATGGCTTAAATTCAACTAAGCAAGTAAGTGGATGGTAGAATGATCATTGAACTATAATGACCATATTTTTTGTGTGATAGGGCAGGGGTTAGAAATGACTTCTATTTACTACTTTAAGATATATGTTTAGTAGTGGCGAAACTTGAGAATTCCGACCCGAGGGTCGGAAGTTACTGGGGGATCGAAACCGTATATAACGAAAAAAAATATATATTAATACGGATACCATATAATCGGAACTTTTGAGCGGAAATTTCGGGGGGTTGGTCGACCCCCGCCCCTATGAAGTTGCGCCACCAATGTTTATGAGAGAGTAAACTTTCAAAGAATAAGAGTAAATCATGGAGAAATCGGGCTTTGATTTGAAAACAAGTCGTCTATTTATGGGCAATACGGCACGAGGTGTGTATCTTTTGTTAATATTTGTATTGTCATGTAAAAATCATTTAAAAGCAACCTTAACTCGAAGTAAGCCGTGCTATTTGTCATTTTAAGTGAATATGCTAAGAGTAAAGTTTAAGTATTTTACAAAGGTTAGGGCAATTTGTGCTCCAACATAATTAAATGAGTTAATTAGTGGAATGGGTTCAATGTTAATATGTATTTTATTTTTTTATCAAGAGTGTTACCTAAGTTGATTTTAGGACTGTGATATGATGGGACTCATGTTGTCACACTGAAAACCCTCAACAACACATAGGACCATATTTGGTGCGTAGCTTATAGTTGTGTTATTAACCAAGGTGAATGTAGGTGTTATATAGGTGATATCGGACATGAAGTGGATAAGCGTTATGGTCATTGAAGAGGAAAAAAGTCACCTCTTGGTGGATCGGTGAAGTCTTTATGTTTTAATTCATATATCTATGACATAATATGTGAGAACACTGACATATTTTAACGTTATTTGTATATGATTTTTCTGTTTCTAAATTTTTGTGAACTTCAATGTTTACAAAATTGAAAAGGCTCATATATGAAACAAAAAAGTAATTTTAGTCTATTACTACGACTTTATAATGAGTGGATTGTATGGGAGATGGATTATTTAACATGGGGCAAGTGATTTCAACAAATTGAATACGTATACAATATACGAAACCTACGAAAACCAAGTATAAAATACTATATAACATTGCGTTATATTTTTTATAAAAACATGAAAAAGAAAATACAAATAACACAAATTATGCAAAATTGGGGCCTATTTTATAATGCCAAATCCTAAATATCAAGTTGCTTCCTCTTTAGAGATAACAAGAAGACCCAATAATGGCAATTCATTAGCGGCAAAATGAAACACAATCATCATATAATATAAACATTGAATTTTATACAATAAAATGAAGAAAAAAAAAAGATATAACCTTTGGTCTTGGGTTCGAATCTCACAAAGGGAGTTTTCTCATAATTATGAGTTTCCTCCTGAATTGGTGACTTGGTGGTGGAATATGATCGCGTGGCAACATTGGTGGCACGATGATACTCCAGTGTTCCGTGAGTGATTCCAATTTGTTGGCCGTTCAAAAAAAATGGCATAAGTCAGATATCTCTAGAAGCTACATTCACCAAATATGGCATAAGTCAGATATCGGACATGAAGTGGACCGAGGCGTAAGCCTCAAAACATTATTAAAAATAACAAAATATATATATGTATATCATAAAAATACAATAAGCTACACACCAAATATGGTCCTATGTGTTGTTGAGGGTTTTCAGTGTGACAACATGAGTCCCATCATATCACAGTCCAATTTGAAAACCGGTGCTCTCATCAACAAACTGAGCAACGGTTCGAGCCCGCAACTCTTCTAAACTCTCTCCTTCCTTTGCTCTCTCCAAAACCTGCAATTAACTTTGGTCAGTCACACGATACGCCAGAATGGACACACTAGACAGGTTGGATAATAGTTTTAAAAAGCCCGGGTCAAATTTGACCTGAAACAGTTTAGCCCAAAATATTCTGGATTCTATTCGGTACACTTTGGGCAACCATCAACCTGTTCTAGCTATTTGAGCGATTTGACACGCTTAATGTTTACTTATTTTTACAACTTACGCAAATGGGTTAAAACTGCTGCCCTGGTTGTAGAATTTATCTCTCTTAAAGAGGATCATGACTAGTTCTAGCTTCTAAGAGCATTCACATTAGTGCCCCCATTTTTTGGTGAAACAAAACCCTATAATTTTTTATGGGGTTGGAAGTGGTTGTGAGCATGGTTTAAAAAGGCTGTCTGAGGCTCGCCTCGAGGCTTACGCCTCGGCTGAGGCTATGAGAAAACGCCTTAGAGGCTTAGCTTCATGGGGGTCAATTGAAACCTAAGCCTCGGCCTATCCGAGGCTTTCCGAGGCTTCCGAGGCGGTGAGGCTGTGAGGCGAGGCGGTGAGGCTTAAGCCTCACCACCTAAGTCAAAATTGGGTCTAGGTGGTGAAAATTGGTTCAAGTCGGGTCAAAAATTGTAGTTGGAACGAGTTCCCACCTCAAAATCCAACCAAAAACACACCTGCCCCTCTACCTTATTAACTTTTGGTATTTTTACATTTAACCCCCTCAATGTTCACTAGTTTACATTTGATCTCCAAACTTAAGTTAAAGATTAAAATGCTATTAAAACTATTTTATGATGTTTGTTTCATTACTAAATTAGATTTTATAATATCCATGATGTTTTGTTTTATATTATATTGTATTTTTATGATATACATATATATATTTTGTTATTTTTAATAATGTTTTGAGGCTTACGCCTCGGTCCGCCTCGAGGCTTACGCCTCGTGAGGCTAACGGACAACGCCTCGAGGCCCGTTTCAGCCTTTTTAAACCTTGGTTGTGAGCGAAGAAAATGAGGAATATACTGTTTATCGGTAAATTTTGGGTTTTTTTGGGAATCTTTTAGGGAAACCAGGAAAACTGTATTTATTTTTTAATATTTGTTGTGATTGGTTGTGAGTGAATGGGGAATGGGGAAGCTATTGAGAATGCTCTAAGTACTCATCCCTTCGACAATTAAGGGTTCCATTACTCTAACCGGCGTTCTCGTCTGCCTCCCCTCCTTTGTTTTGGACAAAAAAAAGGGACTAGAGAACTACATACGTATTTCTTATTTAGTTTAGAAACTATTTATAATTAGATAACAATGGTACCACATATAAAAAAAGAGCAAAGATTTCAACTTTCTCATAAGATGTTTAGAAAATAAATAGACAATACAAACTTTTAGATTGACAATAAGCATGAACTTACTTGTACCGCTTGTATGCCAAACATTTAAATGCTGCACGAGCATCACCAGGTTCAAGAAAAAACAACCTGATAGTTTACGACATCAACTAATGAATAACTTTTATTAACATAATAGCACATTAAATATAACCAAACAGATAATGAACCCCTAATAACATACCAAACCTAGCGTTTTTGTTGAAGGGAGAATAACTTTGTCGATACTTCCAAATTTTCCAAACATGCTAGCAAGTTCACTTTCAGAAGAGCCATAGGGAAGATTTTTTACTAGTAAAACATGGTTACTTCTTTTTCCAGACTCTGTTTTCTTACTCGCGAAATTCTCTAAAGAAGTCACATTAACACCAGCATTTGCAAGAGCCTTTTTTGTCTTTGCAACCACTTGTGTTTCTGCTAATGCAATACGTACAGCTACATCAGAAGCTTCTCGGTCTAGTAATTCACTTTTAGTTGTACCAAATTCCCTAGCAATATTCTCAACCACCTAGTAAAAAATGAAAAATTACATGTGTCGTCGCATTTGCAAAAAAGAATTATTAAATGACAAGAAACAAGATACGTGTAAAATAGAAGATCATGTTTGGAAACTATGCTTCAAGATAACTAAGAAAAGTAACCATCATACTGTATCTGGTCTCATAAATAAACTGTTCCAAGCTCTTGTATCTCCAGAAATTTCAGATTTCTTCCTCTTTTCTTCTCTCTGTTGCTTAAACGTCTTTGATTGATGGTCAAAATCACTGACCAAATCAAATATGCTTTGAGTTGTAAAATAGCAGAATACCAAATTTGACAAATTCAGTAGGTGAGTTTATGATAGATAACTTACTCTTTTTTCACAGGAATAACTTTTTGCTTTGCTGGCATAATGTGCAGGAGTCTGCCTTGAAAAATAGAATTGTCAAGATTTTCTAGTGCCCTGTACATATCAGCTTTATCATTACAAAATGAACACTAAGAAATAAATACAACACATAATATATCAAGATGAGAGGCTGCACATGTTCAATTAACCAAGTAGAAGTCTCATTACTTCATAGACTTAACCAATTTAGAAATTTTCAAATGGTGTCCTAAAACTTATCAAGGCATATAAGCACAGTTTCATGCTTTCGAACAAGAAATGCACATTTTAATAGGTACAAACCTAGCTGCAGATTCTGGGAGCGTATAGAGAACATAAGCAATCCCCTTTGACCGTTTTGTATCTCTATCAACCACCAGATGAACCTGAGCGACACTGCCAAACTTACTGAAATACTCCCGCAAATCATCTTCCCTGTTTTCATATAAAATCAACATGGTTAATCACCACAAATCTGAGAACTTGAAAAACAAAGAAGAATAAAAAACCTACGTAGCAGTATATGGTAGATTTCTAACAAAAAGACGGCCAGTTTGTAAAACATCATCTTCATCTTCTAAACTTGATGATGGTTCATCTACATCATCTGTTTCTTTATGGTTTTCAGGATTTGTTTCATCTACTTTCTTGATTTCATTATTATTATTATCATCATCATCATCATTCTCAACCTCCTCTACATCATCAGCATCTGAATCTGACCAATCTTTCTTTACCCTGCTTTTAAAGTAATCCATGTCTGACAAAGATTTATCAGCGGTTTCATTCAACTTGTCAGATTCCGAATTCAGTTTCGTTTTGTCTTCTCCTTCTACTTGAACTTTCTTGTTGCCATCTTTTTCTTGGTGGCTTCCAGCAGATCATTTGACCATAACTTTGACTTTGTACGGGGTTGCATGACCTGAAGAAAATCCTGGAACTGAAGGTCACTGTTACCATTCTCAGAGTCATTTTTCACCTCTGATGTAGGTTTTTTACTCGATTTAACAGATTCCTTTTTCTCCATGGTTGGCTCTTCTCGTTTCTTAAGAGAATGTCGGCTCCATGGACGTGGCATTTCTGAATCACCCACTTTGCGTGCAATCTGTATATCACACCCGTTTGAAAATATGTTAATTAAGGTTGACCAATTTCAAAATTGTTGTAGATCATTGAATAACAATAAACACACATTTCTACTAGTTGGATTGATTAAATAAAAAAATTATAAAGTGTTATTTTTACTAATTTAAAGAGGAAAAACAAGCATAACAATATGTGTTAATCATTAAATATGATAGAAGATTCATATATCACACACCTCACAAGTAAGCCTAAGTATCCACGAAAGAACCATGAAAGAACTTTAAAGCTTTTGCGGCTTCTTTCTCAGTCCGGAAACCAACAAAACCAAATTGTCTGCTTTTACCATCGCTGGAAGAATATTAAATCCAATAATTATAATACTGTTAGAACCAACAATATGAAGACATCAAACATATGGAGAAGAATAACTATAATGACCATTTCCGTAACTGAAAACTAAACATGGGAAAGTACCTGGTCCGCATGAGCTTGGCATCAGTTACCTCTCCTTTTTGAGAAAAATAATCCCGTATGCGTTCCTCAGTTGCATGCTTTGGCAAATTTTTAACACATATTCGAGACCTTCACAAACAAATCTTGTTATAAAATCGAATATGGAAGTACCTTATTCAACGTTCAAGGACTTGAAAGGAAGTGTTTGTATGATAACAAACTATAGCAATTAAATAGGAATCTGACACATCTTATAATAGGTGCTAGGTAGTCTTTTTAGCAATTAAGCAAGGAAAGGGTTTGATCATAGATGTCCTGGCAACACCTTTGATGTATTCCACATAAAACATAGAAGACAGTAAGAAAAATGGCATCCGCTTATTTATTTCCGTTTTCCGACCTAGTCAGTTCTGTTTACAAGTGATAAACATACATACACTCCTGGTTTTAAAAGCGCGCCTAGGCGCAACTATGCTCAAGCCACTGCACATATAGGCATATAGCACACTATTTTCAAAAAGCACACCCAAGGCGTGCGCCTCATATACAACCCATATTTCTGTGCAGCAGGTTGTACATGAATGTGATTTCCATATTAAAACATATATATATAAAGCTTCCTTGTCTCTAAATATCGGGCAAATCATGCTAAAAAACCTATAGGAAATATACAAAAAATATATATATATATAATAAGTATTTGCGCCTAGGTTTTAGACCTTGTCGCTTTTGTGCGCTTCTGGCTATTTAAAACCAATCATACACTGGACAACACAATAGCAGGAAAACAGTTCAAATAAGGTTATATCTGCTATAACAGATGACAAATATCATATCAACTGACAGGTTATTACAAATAGCATGCTAATAGCAGTGCAATCTGACAGTTAAAAATACAGAAAATTGCAGTTCATAATCAAGCACTGTTACTAATCTACGAGATAAATAGAATTATAATGAAATAAGCGTATACTTACATAATTGCAGATGTAATCAAATCACTAATAAACTTAATTAATGTGTGACTACACAGTAGCAAATAACCTGAAAAGAAAAGAAAACTAATAGTTACAACAGTATTTAACATAAAAATGGTGAGGTGGAATTCATGAGAGATGATACCTGATTGCTATGGGATTAGTGAAGGAAGAGAAATAAAACAGAGCGTGGACAAGTAAGTGTAGAACCCTAATTTTTAATAGAATCATGAAGAGCTAACAAACAGCCACTAAATAATCTAACAAAACCCATTGAAAGAAAGATCACTCCATATGCCAGTCTAATAGCAGTAGAACAGAAAAGATGCAGTTCTCTCCATAAGCAAAAGTGCATTTTTGAAACTAAATATTAACCTTTCATCTGTTAGAATACTTGTACAACATGGATAAACCTTAATCAATCAAGTATGTTCTTTTCTCCAAGACTACTAGAAGTTACCTTAATTTTGAAGACTTCATCAACTACCAATTACTTATAACTTATCACAACATAGAGCATTTACCATTTTTTACGCGTAAAATAGATATCGTAAAGCAAGTACCTTTCTGTGTTTCTAAGCCATTGTTTAAAGTAATTAGACTCATCTTGCAACCTACAGCTACATTTGCAAGATCCAGAACACATGGTCTAGAGCAAAAGAACAATAATTGTCAAGAACAATAATCAAATTGTTTTCCATAATCTCTCCGAAACGTAAAACATGTATCCAAGTGAAAAAGCTGCTCATACAAAAAAATTAGAAAAGAAAAACATCACTTTGGCTCCGGTTTGCACCTATAATCTGACCAGTTTAGTTTTTCCTATTTGTATTGTTCCTATTACCAATAATCCTCACAAGAGCACTCTCCATTCCTGAAATGATGGAAACGAATGCGATCCCTAATCAATATCTCTCGTTGGTAAACACCCGAAATATGTTTCATGAAAGAATGGCAATCCTCGCAAGATCTTAGGTTCTTTACAATCCTGATCATGGTCCCAGGCTCGGCTTTTATAAGTCCATACGAGACTGCAAGTTTCTCACTGTGATGAAGTAACTGTGATGCTTTCTCTTCATCATCAATCTCAAGCAACACCTCTGATAACTTTGGATCATAACCGTTTTTCCTTAAAGTCTCCTCTATTTCCTCCAGCTTCTTATATATACTTTCCGCCTCAATGTGACAAGTACTTCCAGCTGTAAATTCATGGATAACACCGTCAATTTCAATCCGGCTATGCCCTGACGGCTTTACAAGCCCTTTCTGATTCATTAACTTCCTCACGTGTGCTTTATTCTTCCATTTCCCGTTAGATGCATACACGTTACCAAGCAGCACATAAGTTCCACAATCATGACAAGAATCCATCTTTGCGCCTTCAAGAAGTTTGATCAAATGCTCCACTCGCTCGGTATCTCCATGAACTTTACAACCCCATATAAAAGATCTCCACATAACAGCATCCGGTTCGATGGGCATGGATTTGATGAACTTTTCAGCATCATCTAGTCGTCCGGCTCTAGCAAGCAAATCTACAACACACCCGTAATGTTGTACAGTTGGTCTTAGCTTATACACCTTCTTTATGTTGTTAAAATATGTTAAACCTTCATCAACCCACCCCATATTCCTACAAGCCGATAAAACCGCAGTCATCGTCTTCTCATCTGGCTTCAAACCAACGCTTTCCATCCGCTCAAACAATTCAATCGCCTCCCTACACCGTCCATACCTCGCAAGACCAGCAATCATCGTCGTCCAAACATAAACATCTCTATCACCCGCCTCATCAAAAACCCGCATCGCACTATCTAAACACCCGCATTTCGAATACATATCAATAAACGCCGTAACAACATTCTTCTTCAACCTAACCCCTTTCACACTAACCAGCTCATCCAACTTCACACCCACACTCAACGCTCCGGTTTCAGCACACGCTCTAAGCACCGAAACCACCGTAACATCATTCGCCTCAAACCCCTCCATTTCCATCCTCTTAAACAACCCTAAACCCTCTAAAGGCCTTTTATTATCCACAAGCCCATTAATCACACTAGTCCAAGAAACCACATCTCTCTGAGGCATTTTATCAAACACCTTATACGCATAACCCATTTGATCACAACCCGAGTAAAAATGTATCAGGGCATTCTGAATATACAAATCCGGAGCAAAACTCATCTTCAATATCAACCCATGAACCTGTTTACCAAACCTTTTTTGTTTTAATTTAGAGCAGGCTTTGAGAACAAAGGGGTAAGTGAAGCTATCAGGTGAAGGGGAAGATGGGTCTTGGAAAGTGTGCCAGGAGAGGAAGAAGGAGATGGATTGAAACGGGTCGGGTGAGTCGGAGTAAGCGCGGATCATGGTGTTGTGGAAATAGGAGTTTATCGGGGTTTTAAGTGAGTTGAGAATGTGGCGTGCGTATGTGATGTTTCCTGAAGGTGATAGAGCAGTGAAGTTAAAGATTTTGATAATTTTGTTTAGGGTGTCTGGTTGTGGGTGTTTTAGGAGTTGTGCGTGGAGTTGTGTAGCTTGAGACATTGTTGTGATTTCCATGGTCTGGTTTTTAGATTAGGTTACAAGAAAATTGAAAGATTGATTGTTGACCTTAGGATTTCTAGAGGGAAAGATATAATCTATGCAACAGCCTTGGTTTAAAATAGTGCGAGGCGCTCCGAGGCGCTTTGGTCCTAAAATCCGAGGCGCGGGGCTTTAAGCGCGAGGCGAGAGCTTCACGTATTCGAAGCGCCTAATATTTAAAAAAAATATAAAAAATATTTATATATGTCAATATGAGATATTCTACCTTGTAACCAAGCATAAACACAAAAACATGATTATAAAACACCCTTAAACACTTAAAAAACATATTCAACACATAAAACATAGTTATCTAAAGTCATAAAATAATCAATGATTACAAGAACAACTTAATTATATCATAATTATTCTACACAAAACAAGTATCACATAAAACATATAAGGTCTGATTCACAAGATGATCTAATAACATTACAGACTGAAATTACCATCAAAATATGCACCAAAGTCATCTAAAATATAAATCTAATCACTTAAAATGCAAGTAATTACTAAGAGGTTTGTGCTTATTCTCTATTAGCTTGTAACTATCTTGATATAGAAATTAAGTAACAAACAATAACATAAACAGTAGCTTCGATCATATTTGAAGGAAAAAAAACGAATTGAAGCAAAAAAAAACGAACTGAAGCAAAAAAAAAACGAACCTGCTGGTTGCTTCGATCAGCTTTGATGGTTGCTGGAAGATATCTTTTATCGGGTCTTTTTGTTGTTGAAGAGAATCAGAGAACATATCATCTTATCGGGCCTTTTTTTTGTTATTGGGCCTTTTTTGCTGGGTTTCCAAGGTCATCTCCATACATGCCAAGCGACTAAAGTGGTCCACATGGGAAGCGTTGGCACACTTTGTAGGCGTGACACATTTCAGCATAGAGCATAGCACTCATTCTTTAGTAGTTGAAAAGTCAAATGTTTATTTTAAAATAAATCAATAATTCACTGGTTATGTGTTCATTTTGAGATTTTTTTTTATAATTGTTGGTTGTTTAGTTGCAAAAGAAAAACATACTGATTACACGTAATTATCCTCCTGCAAAATTGCTACTAGCGTGCAAACGAGCCGAGCTCGAGCTTGAAAAATTGCCAACGAGGCGAGCTCGAGCTCTTATAAATCAATCGAGCTCGAACTCGGGCTCAGCTCGTTTGCACCCCTAATTGCTACTATAATGTTCATAACCAGGGACGAAGCATACTTGGGGCCAGGGGTCCCCCCTGTTTTTTGGCGCAGTGGTAGAAATTTGCGATTTTCGTAGGTAAATTGAGTCCGGGTTGACTCCGGCCCCCACCGATTTGATCTTCCGGCCCTACCGATCGGAGAAAATTTGAGTACGGCCCCCGACGATGTAATCTTCAAGCTTAGCCACTGTTCATTTTTTTTTTTGAACAATGACTTTCATTCACAAAGGCGACAGAAACCTCAAGGCGAGGACTGCCCCAAAAACAAACCACTTACAAAATGTACATGGGATAGGATAACCAATCTTTCCATCTAAGGTGTTTATATCTAGCCCTATGCTTAAACCATAAAAAGGACGTGGACTTGATCGAAGTAACAACATCGCCTATTTTACTCTTCTTATTTTTAAAAATCCTATCATTCCTTTCCTTTCTTTCCAAAGCCACTATTCATAACTATCGTTTTATGCAACAATATTGTCTTTCATAGGAGTATTTGAAATTATTACATGCATATATATGCGTAAAAGTAGCTAAAGACTAAAGTTATGCAATTTCAAACTTGATGGGGATTTTAATTCAAAACGCAAAAGCCACATTTCTTTTTCTTTTCTTTTTTTTTTGAAACTTGAACTTCATTAAAACCAACCAACACCGACCACTATCTCCAAGGCGAAGATAGAGGCCAAAAACCAAAATACAAAAGAAATAATCACATTACATCAAAAGAACTCCATCTATTCCAATCCACCACCCCCCCTTTATACCTATGTTTATACCAAAGAAAGCTCAACGTCTTGATATCCGTCACCAAATCCACCACACTAGGCTCTTTATTGTCAAACACTCTTTCATTCCTCGCCCGCCATAAACGCCACGACGCAATGATCACTATCCCATGCAAAATCGCCTTCTTGTTACATGAATAGCCGGTTTGATGATGTAACTCCACCAAGTCTTTAACATGAAAAACCAAAGGTCTAGGAACTTTACACCAAGCCGCAACCGCATCCCACACCCCCATAGCAATCATACACCCGGTGAGCACATGCTCAATACTCTCATCGTACGTCTCACACCAAGCACAAAGATTATTATCAACATTTATACTCCTACGGATAAGAGCTACCTTTGTTGGAAGACGATCTAAGTAGGCGCGCCACATGAAAATATTGCACTTGTTGGGGACCCAAGTGCTCCAATTGAAACCGAAGGAACCTGCACTATCACCCACCCCACGCATCCACCGTTTAACCGCTCTCACTTCAAACTCGACACTAGAACCATTCGACCAAATCCACTTATCATTACTGTCCTCCAACGAAACAGAAGCAAGCTGAGCGTCTAGCGACTGTTTATCCAGAACCTCCATCGGCAACAGGGGTCTCTCCTCCAATCCCAAACATCTCCAAAAACAAGATAACCGATTTAATTGGTCACTTAATATAACAATCAATTAACACACATCCAAAAGCAACATATCAAATAATTAGCATTCACTATCAAAAAAGTGAACCTGCTTTCATGAACATACATATGTTGCTAATAACTTGTTGAAGCTTATTTGATGCAACATAGACTCTAAATTTTTCAAATTATTTTGAAACAGTTGACATATATTCTTGGTTATTTGGCACTTTTGCTAATATCTTGTAGTTGAAGGTTATTTGATTGCCACACAGATGGTTGGCATATTTTCAAGTGTTGATCTGCCATTTTTGTTGTTTTAAGAAACCTATTTACATAATGAATATTAAACAATAGCAAATACCAAATAATCAAGAAAAGGCCAGTTTCAAGGTTATACCATGACCCAAACATAGTGACCTGGTCAAATGAGAAGGTATGTTATTCTATTAGTACGTATTCTATGTAAGACCATCTCCAACAAATCCACTTTCAAATGTATCTAACGCCATATCAACTCCCCCATTAGATTTCCACTAATACTTCAATGCACTACCTTCCTCTCCAATGCTACGTCCACTTCAAACGCCATTTAAAAAATTACATTTAAAAGATATTTATTGTTTGCGTGAATAGGGCCCCACCTCAAACCCATCCGTTCACGCTTGGAATTCCAGCCGTGAAACCATCAATGAACTCCCACCCCCAATGGTGGATTGGTGGTGTCAACTTTCAAAAGCCACACCGCACCAAGTGTTCATCCGGAGATGGAATAAAATACCAATTGTATTAGTACCAGATAGGCACAATAATGTATCGGATGCCAAAACTTGTACAGGTCTTCAGAGAATGATAGAGCATAATTTTATGAATAGAAGTTTATCCTGCATCTTCATCAGGCTAGAAGATCAAATACTCCATGCTAGAAGATAATAATACTATACTTACAACTTAAACGTATAGACACATGTAACCCATGTCCCCCTCCGAAATAAAGGCGAAATGCTCATGAGAGATTTATCAAGCAAAGGAAGAAGTAATGCTACTGTAAAGTCAGATACATCACAACCTCTAGTATCATGGTTCTGAGGGAATTCATTAATATCCAGATGTAGCGTTTCTGCGAGTTGAGAAATATATTTCCTATTGAAAGAAATGTAAAACTTTTACAAAGATCATGCCTCTATAGACGAGATGATAATCTTAGCTAACGATTAACTAATTTCCTGAACTACCAACTAAATAACTAATTTGATTACGCAGCACTATGAACACGCAATCAGCAGAAGATAATAGTGATACAGCAGCATCAGCAGCATTATCTTAACGGATACATCTATTTCTTACATGAGCCAAGAGACCTTCATCTATGTCAACCTTCTCACTGAAGATATTATTCTTTCTTCAAGGAAGAACATGATGAGGATTATAACCGGATAAACCTCTAGTTGTATAGTACAATGATTATATGAATGACAGAGTTTCACACATAGTTATCAAAGGCGCCTCGGCGCACTCAAGGCGCATAGGCCTCGCCTGGGACCTAGGCGCAAGGCGCAAAAAAAGCGAGGGCCTGGGATAAAAAAGCGAACAAAGAAAATAAAGTAAAAATATATTAAATCAATACTTTCTTTCATTTAGTTAGTAACAAAAGTTTTAAAATATTGATGTATTAGTGTATAAAACAGTTTTCCTTGATAAACGTAGAAATATGGCTGGAATCTAGCCATAACTTAACGAATTTGGCTGGAAACTCTCCGGAATTTGGGAATCTAGCTGAAATCTGCGCCTAAACGATCACCTGGAGAATTAAAGCGCGATATCCTCGACTCCAAGCGCAAATGCATCGCCTCGCCTAAAAAATATGCCTAGACGCAAGAGGCGATGGCTTTTAACAACTATGGTTTCACATATAGAGGCTTTATATACAGAAAATAACATTATACTCTGATACCTTCTAAACTTGATAATTATATAACTAGTATGATATACAACCTAGGCCAAAACACTGCTCATTGCTAAACGCAAGCAAATTACATCAAATCTGTATATGAACACGGCACATTGATTGTGTGCGGATAAGAGTTACACAATTAGAGGCTTCATATAATATTACACTCTGATACTGATACCGACACCAGTATCTAGATATGATACTATATAACTAGTCTAATATAAACCCCCAGCCTAAACATAGCTATTATAAACACAAGCAAATCAGGTCAAATCTGTATGTGATCAGTGCATATTGATTGTACGCTTGATATCGAAACGAGTATCTAAGATAAACCCTCGGCCAAATAATTGCTACAAAAAACACAAGAAGGCACTACAACTAGAAGAAACTAGATCAGATCTGTATGTGAATAATGTTACATGATTAATATACGACTCTAAAATGAAAACTAACTTTATCATTATGCATACGAAAAATAATACAACCAATAAACAACATTAATATCAAACAGAAATCAACACATTCTATTAAAGTAATTAACTAAACCTTTATAATTATAACTACTATCACAATACATCTATCAAAGTAAATTAAATATTACACAGAACCAGACGACTCATCTGATCGATGATTAATCGGAGTGCGAATCTTCATCGGACGAGAACGAAGAAGACGACGATGAAGAAGAAGAGGAATAGAAATTGTTAGTCGGAAAACAGAAGAAGGTCCAGAGACAAAGAGCAAATCGACGGAACTGTTGGAAAGGGAAGCAGAAGATGAGATGAAGAACGTGTTGGCTAGGTAATCGTTCAGGGTTGCAGGCGATGTATTGGCATAGATCGGCGGAGATGTTGGCCACCGTCACTACCAGTGGACTGTTCATCACCATCGTTGTTGATCGGAGATTGTAGGTTGAGATTATTATTATTATTATTAGGGTTACAGGATGGTGATAAGATGATTTTGGGGAACGATGGTGACGTCAGGAAACTGCTGTGAATTGATGTTGGAGGATTATATGGAAGACTGAAGACGTGACTATGGCTTAACTGATTATGATTGATTTACTAAAATTATTAATTCTTGGTTTTACTTACTATTTTTTAATAAAGATTTTCTTGTGTTTGGCCACCTCACTTTCTAAATTTAGAGAGTCTTGTTTTCTCATTTTGGCCGGACTATCTTGTCTTAATTGGGCTCATTCACGCTGGCTTCAGAGTTTGGGGGCTTTCCCAGAGAAACCATACCACCGACTGTCATTTGATAGTCGTTGTGCCGCCACAAAAGCATAACACTGTGGGACGAAAACACGGGCGCTCTCTCTCCCTCCCTCTCCCTCCCTCTCTCTCTCTCTATCTCTCTAGCCTCTTCTATTATATCAATCATTCTATCTTTTTAAACACCGAGTAGATGCTCGTACATAGTAGCGGATCCAGAAACCTATGAGTTTCCAATTTCAGGAAGTTTCTTTTGGTAATTTTTCCAAATCGAACGGGTTTCTAGAATTGGCTACAGTGGCCTGGATCTGCCCCTAGTATAACACGCTTGTATAACATAACATTAATGCATTATTGGTTGGGTTAACGGTTTTAGTTTTGTTATAAACTAATGATTGTCTTATAATAATTACCTAATTACGAAAATAAAAGCTTATTTCACAAACAAATAAGTTTAAGAAGTTTGTTCCACCTGCCGACCCATGGTCAAGTAAAGAATTACTTTTGAACGTGTTGGGAAAGAAAATAAAGGGCGACGGACGCGTGTATTTGTGACGAGGAGATGACCACCCAAAGCTACCAATCAGACGACAACAGCATGACAATTCAACTATTCATCAAGTTCAGAAATTAATATATAGGATAATTATTTCTTTTAGAAATCAAGTATGTTGCATTTGGTTGTTGAGTACATGGACTTTATTCTCTTTGTTAAGTTCATGTAGAAACTTCATTTTATGATTCAAGAAACTGCACCACCAATTACCTTTCTTTTGTTACGCAAAGCAGAGAAGGATGACGGTGGAAGTGGTGCGGAGCATTCGCGTTGCTGGTGGTTGTTAGTGGTGACTGAAACGCTGTCGCGAAGGAGAGGCAGAGGAGGTGTGACTGAGGTGAACAATCAAAAGCGCAACGGTTGAGTAAACATTTAAATCATACTAATAATTTCTAAAAGAAGAGATTATAAATGAAATTTTAACACAATAGTGTAACTTAGAAGAAAAAAAAAAAACAGCTCACATCAAACTATAAGTTTATTGCCTTTATCTCCTTAACGTCTAACCTCAATTCTATTACCACTGGAGAAGTTTGCCTATGGCGCAACACCACCGTCACCATTTTGTTATGGCTCGTTTGAAACGTTTAAGAATCATATAACAATAACCTAAGTCAAAATCATGTTTTGCTCATTAAACCAAACATAGCAATCACAACCAGAACCACACAACAAACACAAACAAAACATTATAAATAGTCGAATGACTTAGATTTCGCCATCCCATTAATCATTTCAAAGTACAGAAGTCATGAACCAAACCAAGCCAGACTACATATCACATGTTGTGAGTTTATGGCACACATTTCTCTAGCTTCTATCTCAGTCCTTTCTTCCTTTTCTTTCATCTTTTTGACTTCAATTATCAACCCTCTCTGTCCATTTTACACCACAGCACAAGCTTAAATGATTTACATTTGCACTTAACCGCTCATACAACAAAATCCAGCCAAAATAAGTCCAATGAGGTGCTCTTCTGACACCAGTCAACAAACGGTTCGACCATAACAAATGGCCGCAATGTAAAGATTCTTTGACCATTTTTCCTGCAAAATGAACAGAAAACCGTCATTTAAAGGATTTGTACTCTTTATTCAGGAAAGTGTGAGGTGCTACAAGGCGTTTAGGTAGCAAAAGCTGAGGCACGAGAAGTTGCATCTGTCTCATCTGTTAACCTTTTTACGAAGTAAATTTTTCATAATCTCTTTACCACTTCGGTTATTACATATAAGCCTCCTACAAACCCTAACATTGACCAATTTTAACCCAGAATTACATGAGGTGCCGCCTCAAGCACCTGATGCGTTTTCTGAGCACCTCGCGCCTCAGACGCGCCTTTTAAAACCAGTTTTGTACCAACAAAATAAGCTTATCATGAGTGCCTGGAAATAATTTTAAAACTGGGTTGTTATATATGTAGTGTACCTTAACATGAGTGCTTGGAAAGGCGGATGTTCTTAAAGTTTCTTGGGTTTCATCCATCACTTTGCGTCTAGGAATGCTAAGTATGAAAGCAGCTTGATCAGGTGTAGCAGCCATAGATGTTATCCTGTATCCATTCTCCCATCTGCGGTGTATTCCTTCGCTTGGGTACAGAAAATCAAGTTCCACAACCTGAGGAGGTGAAATCAGCAGCAAGTCAAAACGGGCAAGATTTTGCATCAGTAGGATTAGGTAAGGGGAAATAGTTTACAATTGTATGAATAATTAATGCCACTATTGATGAATACCACACCAATATTATCACAAAAATGAGAAGCTTTTTTTTAACGGAAAATGCTAAAAGTTGTGCAGTCAAACCTGATCAGAGAATCCGGAGTTTCTGGACATAACAACACCCCAACGACTGCCAGCTGTCGTCATAGAAGTCACATGAAAACCTTCTTTCCACTTTTTACTGATCCACTTGAACGGAAACGACTCGCTCACTTTATATGACTGTTGGGTGTAAGGTGTTCCTGAGATGATAAATAAATATACCCAACGATAAGGAACATGCATGCATTTAGTTTTAAGGTACATGAAATCAAAACTTGGCGTATGCCACCACAGTTAGGCAGGCTAGGGTCATGATCACCCCAGTGCATTCATAATCTCGATGTAGATGCATAAATCAACCCAGTGGTCGAATAAGCTTTAATACAAGTAAAATGAGTTAAACACCTTTGATGATGACAAATACGGGAAGCTTGTGAATAAAAAAAACAATCTGACTAATAATAATGATGATGAAAAATATGCCAAAATGGTAAAGTTAACCTAAAAATTATCAAAAACAAGGAACATCCTAATTAGTAGTAGTTTCTTAATCCTTCTTCAAGTTAAAAATTTTGTATACGTCCTTCTAAATTTCTTAACAGACACTAAAATCCTATTTATCCTATCTACAATAGATGAATTGAAGCAGATGCTTATAATAGTTTGCTTCGCTGCAAAAACGAATAGGAAAACATTAATATTATTGTAGGTCACCACATGGCATTTTATTTATCTAGTGAAAGAGGCCGTTATAAGTAGTTGAGTATATTTTATTTACTAATGAATCAATCAATAATATCTTTTTAGTGTTGGTAAGGAAGAGACATAACATTATGAAATTTGTATAGATATACACGACAGGTTATATATAGAATTGTCCCTTGTTATTAATATATGGAACTTTCTAACGGTCTAACCTTTAGACATGACAACTAAAGAGCTTCCATTAGCTGCACCAGCAATTGAGCTGATGTAATAATTTTTTTCCCACTGTTCCATGATCCAGTCCTGATGAATATAGAAATTGTTATTAGTTATTTTAAATCATCAAATATGAACATATAAAAAGGGAGCTACAGAATCAGCAAAAACCTTGTTTAGGAAGACGGATGATAATTCATAAACTTGAGAACAAAAACCAGTTCCGGCATCCATAATCAGGGCCCATAGATTTGAAGCAGATGCCACACAGCTGATGTATAAACCATCTTCGTTACCTTTTTCTACATGCTGACTAAGTCTCAAGTCTGCAACATTGTAATGATATCTGTGCAAAAAAAAAAAAAATCAGATATTCTTGAATGATTAAGCGAATATTATATCTGATATCTACACCATAGCAAATTTTGTGCGCCAGACGTGAGATTTCAAGGGTAAGAGTTGATTAGCAGCAAGTATGTGCATGTACTAGTTACTAAACTATTTGTGGCTAAACAATGCAAGTGCTTATTTGACAAATTAAGCAATTGCAAAGGCTAGGTATAAAACATCCTGGTATAAAAAGAATCAGAAATGCAATACACGCATAGATCCACCCACTGAAAAAATGCAATTTATATACTAACATCATTTCAACATAAAATATAGAATGACTGAGGTACATTAGCACATAAAGTAACAAACTTAATATAATACAATTAAGGTAATAAACTACTATGTAACTAAATTGCAAATAAAGTAATAAAAATGATCACCTATAAGCTATAAGTCATTACGCTTTATTAAACTAATATCCTACAGAGCAAATGAAACAGAAAATAAACAGATGATAAAGTAAAGGAAACCTACTAGACTTAATGAGCTATTAAGAAATAAGATTACTGTAAAATTTTAATATCCAGATATTCTCAAGGAGAATCCTTGTTTGTTTCCCAAGGGTGGATCAATTCAAGAAAGTGAACCTACTAAAACCTTCTTCAGATGTAATGAACAGATAGTAAAATAACAAAAGTACAAACTATTAATTACTGTAACTTCATATAAAAGACTGCATTTCCTTTATAAAAAAACTTAAATTATCAATATACATAAAAGGCATGCTTTACTAGTTACCAACCTACCTTTGCTTCATTGGGCGCCGGGCATTGTAAACTGATACCCATTGGGAAGCAGGACTACCTACACGTACTTTTTTCTTTGGTTGTTCATCGTCTTCTAAATTTATAAGTAATCTACCCCGTTTCTGTCCAACCTAGTAAAACAAAAACATGGAAGGAAATAAGTATATGATAACATAAGAAAGTCGTTTACAGGAAAAAGAAAAGAACCTTGAGAGCTCCATCAATCCTGATTGGTCTCAATGATGTAACGGGTTCAATTAGGGTATCAAAGAAAGAAATAAGCTTAGCATAATTTGGTTCTTCGTCAAATTTCATATTTGTAACCGCTTCAAGAAATTGTTTGAATGGAGCAGGACAGAAGCAACACATGAGCTCAGGTGACGTAGCCATTTTCTTTTTACAAACAAGGAAACTCTTATTGTCTCCCTGAAACATTCAAAATAATAATAATTATTTATAAAGTACAACGATAATTTATTATGACACAATATAGTTAAAAGAGCCAGCTTACCTGGTAGCCTTGCCATGGTAACCTTCCTTTTATGAGAAATATTAATGTGTAAGCTAATGATTCCAGGTCATCCCTTCTACTGCCTGTACGACCTAAATGCGCATGTACACTTGCATATCTTATAGTACCCCTGTCAAATAAGTTATTTAATAAAAATTGGTCTTTATTGATTAAAACAAAATATATTACAAATTCAAAACCCACAAACCTGAATATGTCTGGCCGTTGATCATATTCAACATGCTGATTAGATGACGACTCTCTCCACTTTGAAGCTGAAGTGACGAGGTGTTATATGTATTAATTATATTAATTAATCTCAAATAAATGACATAATCTTACTAGGGTTGGTACAAGAAATCCAAGTTGTGAAGCATGTCACGGCAAAGTTCATTAAACACATTCTGACGTCGAAAATTTTACTTATTACTAAATTTACATCACCATTAGAAAAGCTTACCTAAACCAAGATCAATAAGATAAAGCTTCTTCTCATCAACTGATCCAGGTTGACCAAGTAAAAAGTTTTCAGGCTTCACGTCTCCATGCACAAACCTTAACGTAAGACAAGAATATTGTTAAACGACCTTACGGTGTGTACTCTAAGGCCTAAGCATATAATCCATGCTTCAACATGCAAGTCATGTAAATGAATCTTACCCCTTTGAGTGAAGCTTTTCAAGAATTGATATCGCCTCAACAGCAATGCAAGCTACCATATTTGGTGCCATCCTGCAGAAGAAATTAATTTAACACCCAAAAGAAATTTTCATGCACAACAATGGCAAACAATGACAACAAAATTTTCTTCATCTTACGATTGGCCTAACGAATTCCAAACATCCCAAAGACTAGGTCCAAGCATGTCCATGACCTGAGAAAGATAAAAGTTTTATCACCCTACACTATCAGAAAATTAAGTTGGTCATAGAAGTGAAAAGTTCAAACCAAAACTCACCAGAATGTAGAAATCACCCTGTCGGCCCTTGTAGTGAACCCATGGAATCCCGTAACATCCATTCAGCGAACTTTTGCATTACAAATGTACACAAATTAGATCATAAAACAAGCAAACCTAACAACCTCTTTCGAAACAATTAGGTTTGACACCTACCTGTACACTTGCCATTCATAAGGAGGCCCGTAGTTGCAACCTTTACTATTACGATGCTCAAACTTCAATGCTACCTATAAAAGGAGGCAAAAAAATATTAACAAGTTCGATATGATATGTTATCATGAACAACCAATGCATGTACTGTGTTCACATACCTCGACTGCATCTGGGCCCGTTCTACCGCTGCCGCCTGACACCCTTCTACCAACATAAACCTGCCCAAAACCACCCTTGCCCAGCTTCCTTTCCGTCTTATAAATAGGAGAATTACCCACTTGTACCTGCATAAAATTTAAAAACAAAACTTAGTTTACGACCCATACAAACAGAAACAAGACAGTATTCACGACGAATGTAATTAACTATGCATTATTAAAATATTCTTTCCATATGTAAAAATGCAGAAATATTACCCTATCAGGTACGGGAGTCGCATTTCCTTCTTCTTCAACTCCTATTATTCTATCAGCGCTCCCTCCCTCCATACCAATATCCTTATCAGCAACACCGTTAACCACTGGTTCCGCAACACCACCAACAGCGTTTGCGCCAATCTCACAAGGTGGTTCTGGGTCTAAATCAATCAACTTAGCACCACCTCTACCTCTACCACCACCAGCCGGCCTCCCTTTTCCTACAGCTGCAGCATTACCCCTTCCTCTTCCTCTTCCCCCACCAGTCTTCCTTCTCGTCGTCGTCCGAGCTGCCGCAACAATATTCTCCGCTTGTTCAACAGGTTGAGCCGCAGGCTGCTGAAGATCTCCAAGCCGTTTCGATCTACGAGCCCCACTACGCAGTTGTGGCATCGTCACCCATGCAAATTATATCCAACTCATTTCCCCCCAAACAACCCTCACAAGCTTCTAAATCAAAAACCACACAAAATTAGAAAAAAAAAAAAAAACTAGAAACTTGCCAAGAATGAGTAAAAACTAAAAAGTTGCTTACTTTAAAAGCAAAAGATTTAAAGAAAAACAAAAACTTAGTATTAATAGCAAAAACTAGCAAATAGATATTTATTATTATGTTCTAGGGTTTTGATTATTTTAGGGATAATAATCTTACACAACACAACTATCTATGTCAGGTGTAAAAATAGAAACAAAAATTTATAAAAAATAAACAAAAAACAGTCTGAAACAACAAAACATTTCCTTTACCAGAAAAATAATAAACCTAAATCAAACAATCTAAATAAATAAATAAAATAAAAAAGAAACTAATTAATCCGATCATGAAACAATAACAAGATATATACAGTAAAAAGGTAAACAGATCGTACCTCGGGAACTGCAAAAACAAGACGATCGGTGTGAAATGCAAATAATATGAGGAACCGATCGGGTGTCAGATCCTTGAGTATAATAATAACCTGTTCAAACACACCTTATCTAAAAAAATTATATAAATAATAGATCGATTGATTGATGATACGGTGATTATTTAGGACAAAGGAAGGGATAATAATAATAATAATAATCGGGTTATGAATTTAGGTAATAATAATAATAAGAGAGATTGGAGATGAGAGCACAAATAATATTGCGATGTGTTTGTGGGATGCTTCTTGCGGCTACCGGTGTGTGTGTGGGTGGGTGTTAACTTTCTCTCTCTTCTAATTTTTTTTTTTAATATTTTTTTTATTATGTGTGTTGTGGAAGATTTATTAGTGTTTTTATTTGAATATTTTGATGGAATGAAACTGCCACTCAAAAGTAGAGAACATCTAGCATGCAACACATGTGGCCTTGTGAATGCTCAATTTTTATTTTTATTTTGTTGTATGTTTGTGATTTTGTGAATGGAGCTCCAAATAAGGCCATGTGTGGGGATAACAGGCGTGATAGTAAAGATCTAGCATGTGGGTGAGGTGTAGGGATGAGCTTTTCGGTATTGAATACGAAAAATATCGAACCGTGTTTGATACCGGTTCATTTTCTGTACTAAGTTTTGGTGAAAATCGGTATTGGTATTTTCGGTTCGGTATGATACCGTACCGTATATTTTTGTTATTGTTACCAAGTTTTGGCGAAAATCGGTATCGGTTCAGTACCGAGCTCGTCCCTAGTGAGGTGGATGTTTTGCAACCAACGTGGGAGCCACAAATGGAGGGGACGCACTAAAGGACTTGAATCCACACCGAGTAGCCTAATAGTTTTTTTGTTACTCGTTAATAGTTGATTTAATCGATTCACGTAATAATCAAGTTCAGTATATAAGACTGGGACACTCGTTTACTAAATAGGCTCCAATATTGGTTTGTGCTTGACAACGTCTAACAAGCTCAATTTGATTTAAACTTTTAACGAGTCAATCTTAAGCAATAGTTGATTTAATTGATTAACATAATAATCAAGTTTAGTATATAAGATTGTGACACACTCGTTTACTAAATAGCCTCAAATATTGGTTTGTGCTCGACAACGTCTAATAAGCTCAATTTAATTAAAACTTTTAACGAGTTAATCTTAAGTAAAAGCTTATATCTTAAGTTAAAATTAAGTCATCAAGCAGTTTATGTTGTTACATTTGAATATGACTTTTAAAATTTTTATTTGAAACAATATTTTTTAAAAGGACTACTTGAATTGAAATAGTGTTTAATGATCCGTTTGGATTTTTTTAGATGAAATTTTTTACATGTTATCTCATAATGATCGTGCATTTAACAAGCATTATGTGTGCCTCATTGTTTACTTTTATAGCTAGGACGGTTTTGAAGGTTCATCGAATCGGTTTTGATTTCTTTATGTTTTTTTTAATGGCAACTTTTTAAAAGCAAATTAGAAAAATAAACTGAATTCTAGATTGACTGAAAACCAAAATATAAATTCAGTTATTAGTTTGTTCAAATTTTGGGTTTTCAAATACATTTTGAATGTTGGATACCCCTTAGCTTTTACAAACAATAATGAATTTTAATGATTAGATATGTAAGGTTGATGGTGAAGGTAATCATTTCCTGAAGAAAAAAAAACATCTTGAATTAAACTTAGGGCCTCAGGCCTTGGATTGAGCAAGTTCAACATTAAGGTATAGGGATATATGTAACAAGTAAAACGATGTGTTAGAATACATGGTGGCGGAGCTTGAAAAAAAAATCTCGGGGGAAGGAGGCGAAAGTCACAAGACCCTTAAAAAAGAGGGCCGGACTCAATACGCATAAAATTTTCGGACGAAAACGCATAAATTTACACTACTGAGCAAAAACAAACAGTGGGGGCGGGGCGCCCCATGGCCCTTAATAAGTTTCGCCCATGAGAATACCGTTTAGGTTATTTTCTTTTTTCAATATGATGTGGCACTGTTTAAAAAAAATATGATGTATCTCAAAAGCGAGATGTAAGTGAGAGTTATTCTTGAAATGACATAGTATTTACTCTTTGGTCGAGCGTAGTACGTGTAATGAGTGTGGTTCATGCATCCTAGCGAGCATGACTCTAAAGGCACGCACTATCTATATTTCCTTCGAAAACAAAATTTTAGAAAATCCGGCAGGTATAGCCTCGTTGATACAACCACATGTCACTAACGATACGGTTCAAGAAATGGCTTGTGATTGAGATCGTGGCTATGTGTTCTCTTTAAAGCATGACTTGTGGGATGTATATGTCTTTAATGTTTTGTTATGTTGTTTATGTGATGTCTGGGTATATGTCTATATGGTAGCGTACTATGCATGATCTTGTGTCATACTTGGGACGTAGACTTCATAGATAGTGTTTAAGCCATGTGCAATTATTCATCTCATCTATATGATGTGAATATATTTTCTTATTGGGATGTTTTGCTAATTAAAACCATATAGATAGCATAATATGTGACAGTGTGACACTTATCATATAACTTATTTGCACACAGCAAATCTTTCCACAAGATCAAATTCTGACATGCACTATGTGTGTGTAAGAAAATGTAGGCTGCACGTTTCTTGTACGTTCCTCAGTTTTTAAATAGAAAATAATATAGTTTATATATCATGTGAGTCTTTAAAACTCAAGCATGTTGCAGCCAACATAGATAGAACATAAGATTTGGAATGGGATAAGATAAGAGAAATGTACTTGTTTAAACGAGGTATATATTCCCTAAAATTGAATGACAAATAATGTACTGAAATCTAGATGATCATTTTGTAGTACAATTGTAAGAATTGTAATATTCCAGAAACTAATTAATTTAAAATTATTTCCGTTGATCTTATTATTTAGTTTCCTTAATATTTATACATTAACTAGTAGTTGACTCACGCGCTTTGCACGGCTATAGACCAAATTGTTCAAAATTCGACTAAAATACAAGAAATCTAAGCATAATTCTTCATTCCACACCAAATTAGAGAGGAGTACTCTCTAAACCTCACTTCATCGTTCCAAGTTCTAATACACAATTTTACATGCTGTAACCTTTGGTGCGTGAGCCATTTTCGGCAGTACAGACTGCTTCGACTAAGACTCGTTGTCATTAAGAAAAGCGTGTTGAACACATGCCTCAGCCTCAACCGTCAACACCCATGTGTTCTTTCATGCAACCAAGGTGACTACAAGAAGACCTTGTTAAAGAGTTGGCCTTTTGAAGATCTTGGCTTGAATAAATGTAGACATGTATGAGAAGATTACAACACATAATTCAATATTTTGTTGAAGACTACACAAAAGATTGTATAAGAATACGCGATTCACACTTATGTTGAAGACTATGGTTTGAATCAATTTATTTACATATGTTGCATTTCACGTCATTTTCGTATAAACTAGTACACGGTACTTGTACAGTTGTACTACAACTTTCCAAATTTATAAAGAGTGTATCTTTATAATTTTTATTAATATAATTTTAATTGAATGGTAACCTATGTCCTGCATTTAGCAACATCTTCTAACCTAACAATGAAAATATGCCTTTATAACCATTGTCAGGTTGAACTAGCTTCACCTTTATAAGTTTTCGAATAAGACCAAACGTGTCCATGTGTTACACATCTGTTTTTCTCGTTGACAATTCAAGAAACACTACAGTTAGTTATAACTGAAACATTACGTGTTAACGGTTTGAGCAACACACATGCAAGATAACAAACCGCACACTAATGCTTGTGTTATAAAAATTCTCAAAATACATCTTCGAACGCTAAACACTAGGGATGGGATAAGTACTCGTATCGAAACGACCTATATCAAATATATTGGCATTGTTCCAATACGGGAACGGGTAACAATACTGACATTTATGTATGGTACCCACTTTTTTTATATAATATATATTTAGCACTTATACCGGTACCAAATAAGTAAAATTGGTACAACTAAAAATACAATATGAATACCAATAGACTACAGGTACCAAATATGTAAAATTGATACAAGTACCAATACAATACAATACAAATACCAAATATGTAAAAGTGGTACGCGTCTCAATACAATACCGGTACCAATTATGCAAAACTGATACAAGTACTATAATACGAAAATAAAGCATACTATCAAATATTCATTCCATGTTAAAATCCACCACCCATACCATATCTACTAAGAAAGTATGGATACCAAATACCAAAATCAATAATACGTGGTAGTGGTACATGCATGATGCACCGCATAAACAAAATCGATACAGATATAACTATCAGAGACAAAAAGAAATCCCTTGCCTGCAAAACACCATCATATCATAAAAAGGGGTGCAAACGAGCCGAGCCCGAGCTCGACCAGGCTCGAGATCGATTAACCTATAAGAGCTCGGCTCGTTGGTAGTTTCTCAAGCTCGGGCTCAGCTCGTTTAGTGTTTATTAGTTAATATATTAAATAAAAATAATATAATAAATTTAATCTCGTTTAGGCTCAATAGCTCGATAAGTCTAAAGCTCGGATCAGCTCTGAAGGGATATGGTACCAAACACTAGTAATATCATACACTAGTAATACCATACCACAAAATCAACCCGCACAAAGCTGCGTCCGTTTTCAAATGACGCCGGCTCTGCGCTCGTTTTACGTCAGCGAAGCACCACGCGTCCATAACCCAATGGGCGCACGGTTGGCCGCCCGTTTTACATCAGCGGATCACCATACGCCCATGACTCAACGGACGCACGCTCACCCGCCCGTTTTACGTCGACACAGAACGAAGCTTCCCCAGCAAGATAAGTGAACCTTCGTCGACATGACTGAAAGATTCCTTTCAGTGCAGCACCGAGACACACACCCCATGGCAGTGTTGCCCTGGACAACTATTCTTGACGCAACAGGCTACCAGTCAGAGTTCTCAACCAATCAGAGGCTGCGCCCAGCCTATCACCCAGAAAGGACGATGACGTGGCAGCTCCCCAACCAAGATATTTCTGACAAAAGACTTTTGCAACCCCCACTTGTCTCAGGTTCTAGATGAAGGGATGATTACCCACTGCCCTGAAGTAGCCACTAGGCGGATGCCACGTGTCCGCCGCCCATCAGCGTCCACCTATCGGACGCCACGTGTATCTTCTTCAGGACGGTAACATCCCCCCTTTTCTCTTTTTTTTTTTTTTTTATCAAAGCCACTTGCACCAATTGGGCTTTAGGATTTGGGCCGGAAACCAAGAGACACCTCTACCCTGGCCGGGCCCCACCAAGGGTAGAGGATGGGTTGAGAAAGTCGGACGTCGAGATACTATAAAAGGAGGAGTCTCTTCTCCTTTTACTGGCATCCGATATTCACTAACACTTTCGCTGAAAAGACTACGAGCACATCGTACTTTTCCAACCCTTGTTTATTTGTTAACGTTTAGAGGCTCGGCTTTTCTAATCTGTCGTCTCTTAACATCCTTGGTCTTATCCTTAGACCCTCCACATTTTATAAACACACTTTTTTATAAATACCTCGTAGAATCACTACCAAGATCAGCACTAACCCGGTGATCTAGGATTCATGTTTCTTCAAGCCCGTTTACTAAACATCTTTAAATGTGGGGTAAGTATTATAAAATATTAATAATATAAATATTATACTAAGGCTCGACGAGCCTTATATGCCAGGCTCGAGCTCGGGCTCGATAAGTAAACGAGCTTTGTTTTATGCTCAAGCTCGGCTCCGACTCGATAAGGCTCGGCTCATTTTATGTTTTTTTCACGAGCCGATCTCGTGTAGCTCACGAGCTGCTCAGCTCATTTGCACCCTTACATAAAAACCTTCGAATTTCAATAGATATAGAAAAAAGACGAATAATATCTTGGAAAAATTACAGAAATCGTCCTTTATGTTTACATCATTTTTCAGTGGTTATCCTTTACCTTCAAAATTGATGGAAATCGTCCTTTATGTTGTAAATTCTTGCAGGTCTCGTCCTTTAGGCCTAACCTTGTTAGTTTTTTTGGTTAAGTTTGGTCATGTGGACCCACATGAGGGCAAAATGACAGTTATGCCCTCATCTCTATCATCTTTATCACCACCATCCCTTGCATTCTTCAATAACCACCACCACCCCCCAGGCCACACCACCACCTCTACCACCAACCTGCCACCACCACCATAACCTGTACGAACAAATTTAAAGCACCTCTACCACCAACCACCACAACCTGCCACCACTCTACCACCAACCTACTACTACCACCAACGCAACCTAAAGTTCCCAAATTTCATCAACCCTGTAATAATAATACCTAAAACAATAAACAATCCCCAAAAAGAAGGTCAACAACAAAATGCTCAAATTCACCTAAAATCCAACTGAATATAACATCAAAACATTATAACCACTCCCACGACCACCTCCATGTCGATTCAAAACCCTATAACCACTCCCCTTCCACCCAAAATCCAAATGAGTTACCTTATCAAACCTGGTGAGCAGCGGTGTCTCGATCCAATAAAAGCTGATCTAGTCTGATATAACATTTGATCCATCCTGCAATCTCAACCCCATCTATCTTCTTTTTCTTGCATCCTGATGTTTGCTAACATGGACATAATCTGCTGCGTTTCATCCATTTCCACGTCAGAGGCAAGGACTTTCTTCCACCCAAATTCAGCGAGGATGGTGGTTAGGGTTTATGGATTTTGGTGTTTCTTAATCAAAGATGGCGGTTAGGGTTTCTGGATTGGGGTTTACTTTGTCAATGATTAAGTGGTGGTGGTTGTCGGAGATTGAATGGCAGTGGTTATCATAGATTAAATGGTGGTGGTTGTCAGAGATTGAATGTTGGAAGATGGTGGTTTCTGGGTTGGGTTGGGGGTTTCTTATTGTTTTAATATGTTTTAAATAAATAAGCAAAATTACTAAGTTGCCCTCATGTGCAAACCACATGACCAAACTTAACCAAAAAAACTACTAGGTTAGGCCTAAAGGACGAGACTTAGAAGATTTTACACCATAAAAGACGATTTCCATCAATTTTGAAGCTAAAGGACAACCACCAAAAAACAATGTAAACATAAATGACGATGTCTGTAATTTTTCCATGCACAAAACATGAAGGACCATTTATGTAAAATCTTACCCAAACTAAAACCACCCTTAAAACCATCCACAACATTCTAAACTCGGTAACTCAGTAACTCACCGGAAACCAAACAGAACAGAAATGTCTCCGGCGAACCATAATCCAGAGATCAGAAAAGACGCCGTCAACAACCGCATGGTAATAATATCTCCGGCGAGATCCCGCCGTCCATCAGACTTCAAATCCAAATCCAAACCATCCTCAAACCCTAACTCCGACGCTCATCAAACCTGTCCGTTTTGCGCCGGCAACGAGCACCAATGCGCGCCGGAGATATTCCGGTCACCGGAATATTCCACTTCCGATTGGAAGGTTCGTGTGATTGAAAACTTATATCCAGCTGTTAGTAGAGACGTTGGAGTTAAGTCGGATGACGTGGAGTACGGTCATGCTGACGTCATAGGTGAGGTGAGGTTAGCAGGATATGGATATCATGATGTGGTGATTGAGTCACCGGTTCATTCGGTTCAGTTGGTGGATATGTCGGTGTCTGAGGTTGCTGACGTGTTGATTGCGTATAAGAAGAGGATTGGACAGATTTGTGGTGTTGGTTCCATTAGTTATGTTCAGGTATTTTGTTGATGTGTTTTTGTTATTGTTGATATGGTTTGTAATTAGGGTTTTAGAATTGATGTTATAAGATTAGGAAAGGAAGTAACAGATAGACTACCTGCAAGTTGTTTGGAACTAGGCTTGTAAATTAAACTTATTGGAACGGATAGTGAAGCGTTCGGCGGAAGTTAGTTTATTTGATAAGCGGGCGGACGTGAACGAACTTTTTTGTTCATTTAGTTAAATGAAGGGAGTGGAATGTCTCGCTTGTTCATTTATGTTTGTGAATGTTTGTTTACTTATGCTTGTTTGTGAATGTCTGTATGCTTTCGTTCAATTATGCTCGTTTTGTACGTTTGTTTATGTTTGTGAATGTCTGTTTGCTTTCGTTCAATTATGGTCGTCTATGTCTGTCTGTTTACATTCATTTATGTTCGTTACTTGCATTCAATTAGAGGTAGTAGAGAATAGACCGTTGAGGTGGATGTGTGGGCATACTAGATTGGACATGATAAGAAATGAGGTTTTTAGGGACAGATAGGGGTGGCTAGAATATTGAATAAGATAAGGGAGGGAGGTTGAGATGGTTTGGGCATGTCAAGAGGAGACAAGTTACGACCACAGTTAGAACCGTGGAAACTCTTTTGTAGAGGGAAAACGGACTAGAGGCAACTGACTTGGGAGGAGCAGATCAGGAAGGATTTGATAGGCTTGCACCTCTTTGAGGACATGGTCGAGGATAGGTGTTTGTGGAAACGTAGGATTAAGGTTAAGCAATTGTAAGAAGGTGGTACCGTTGGGTATTAGATCTTGTCCTAGGAACCTAGCTTTTCAGTTAATTTTGGTGGCCTTTGTGTGTTATCCCTTGCTTATGTGTTTATATATGTGTTATTAGTACTTTATATGTTCTCACATATCTTGTTTTGTAGCTTAAAAAAAGAATAATTTAGTATCGTATGTTTTTATGTTGGTTTTTAGAGTAGCTTTGTGTCTTTATGTTTTCATTTGACTATTATAGTATTATACCTGATTGTGGCTTCCATTTTAAATTGTCATATCTTAACGGAAGTTAAAAAAAGGAGTAAATGTCATATAAATATTGAGATTATATCGAATTGACCCTACCAATAGCTTGGCTATGAGTGAGATTATACTGGATTACTGGGTATGGTTGTTGTCGTTCTATATTCTTTTTTAATATGTAATTTAATTTTATTAATTTGTAGCACAACATATTGATGTTCACGTTTACTTTTAATTGGTGTCCGTTCATCTATGTTTAATTGTGTTTGTTTGTTTGTATTTGTTTATGCTCGTGAACCATTGTTTATACTATTAAAAAATGAACATGCCCCATTCATGTTCGTTCAGTTCGTTTACAAGCTATTTGAAACATCTCAAATCTTAGTTGTGGAACAAATCAGTACCAATTCTACATTTCTAGGCCTTTGAACTAAGAACTGTAACCTCAGTTGGCTAATTTTGATTGCTTGTTAAGAAAAAAATTATCAAGTTTGTTATGAATGTTTGTTTTCAGATCTCTTTATTGTTACTTACAATCAGTTTCATTCTTTTAAATACAAGTTTTATAAATTGGTGTTAATTTTGTGTGATGAAGGTATTCAAAAACCATGGTGCTTCAGCTGGGGCTTCATTGAGTCATCCACACAGTCAAATTCTAGCTCTTCCTGTTATTCCATCCACTGTGTCCACACGTCTCAACAGCATGAAAGAATACCATAATCAAACGGGAAAATGTGCTCTTTGCAATATTCACACAGACAAGCTACTAATCGATGAATCAGCCCATTTCATTTCCATTTCTCCATTCGCCTCAACTTTCCCTTTTGAGACGTGGATCGTTCCTCGCTATCATTCTTCTCACTACCATGAAATTGATGAAGATAAGGTACTCGCTTATTATATTTTGTCAAATTTGTTATATGAAAGCTAGATCTGTCAAAATGGTCCGGTTGGGTAATGGGTCGGGTTAAATGGGCAATTGGTGGTACACTTCGGATTGACCCTAAATCTATTCAAATTTAAAGGCATATTGTCATTAGATTGTCCAGCAACCAACATAGACAACTAATTTGATGATAGGGTGACCTCTAAAAGGATTTAATAATCAGGTGATCTTAAAGAAAGCTTTTAAATACTTCAATGACATATGCATACATTATTTCTGTATACATGGTTATCTCATTAAAAATACTACAAAAGCCTGTATATTACAATTTTACAATGATGGTAGATAAATAAGTTGCAACCACCAACTCTCATGAATGCTGATGGAAGTATCTTTAATTCTTTATGGTGTATATTTGCAGGCTATTGATCTTGGAGGATTACTGAAGCTTACACTTAAAAAGCTGTCCATCCAATTAGACGACCCGCCATATAATTTTATGATTCATACATCTCCTCTTCAGATCACTTCCTCCCAATTACCTTACACTCATTGGTACATACAAATTGTACCACAGTTGTCTACAATTGGCGGTTTTGAAATGGGAACAGGGTGTTACATAAACCCCGTCTTCCCTGAAGATGCTGCAAAGATCCTTAGGGAAGTAGAGGTGCCAAAACCGACTAGAGAATAAACTATATTATACTTTTACATATTTAATTTCATAGTTGAAGATTTATGCTTATCATAATGTAAGAACATGGAACAAATGAAATTCCATAATACTACAACAAAAATCGTTTTACAGAACATGCATCACTTCTTGTACCAAACATAGAACAGTACGATAAATTAGGTAGGGACGAGGTTGTTGTAACCATCATCTAGATCTCGCATCCACATGAAACAAACAACTGCAATCAACAGAACAAATAGCCCGGAAGCAATGCTGATGGCCGGTGATATCTGCACTTTTGATTTCACCTTAGTTTCAGGAACAGGTTCTTGAGACACCTGCAGATTGTTGCTTCCATTTGCTGGTATGTCTTCAGTTGAAGACACCGATTCTGAGGCACCGTTAAACTGTTCATTTTCGTTCGTGAAACTCTCATCAAAACCGCTATGATCATAACTTGAATTAGGGCTCCAGTTGAATTTGCTGGAGGCTGGGCTTCTGAATCTTCGGCTTTGATTTTCTGAGCAGTCGCTGTTTGAAACCTGAAGGGACTTCACCAGTTTCTTAGGAGTGGTGAAAATGTCAGTGTTGTTGACATTAACATATGATCTTGATCTCTGAAACATACATCAGAATTAGCTATACTGGTTAATAGTGGTGGCTTAATAGGGTTAGAAAGTAAACGGGTCGATGGGTTTGGATATGGGTAGTGTACCTTGACCTTAACCCGACCTTAACCCAACCTAAAAACTCGGAGTGGTTAGCCATGCCTACCCATTTCAGACCCAAACCTATAAAACCCGAACCAAAACCCGTCTGCAGTTAGGAAAGTCGAGAAGAAAATACGTAAATTAGGTTCACCTGAGGACTAGGAGTAGCGCTTCTCGAGTTTTCAGAGATACCATTGGTTGGGGTTTCGATAATGAAGCCCGAAAACCCATCTTCATAATCTTCTTGGGTCTCAGAGCTATCAATGACACTTCTAGGAGTCATTTCACCCAAAAACAACCCGTCTTTCAGGGACACGTCAACCCTGCTCCAAAGTTTTCGATTAATGCTTCTACTTTCAGAATCGTCATCTCGTGATGCAAAACTTGTTGTAATTGGCGAATACGAGATTGAAGAGGCGTATTCACCAAAAGAATGGATGGTTTGTGGTCGAGGTGATACGCTTCGGCTTCTATGCTCGCGTTTGGATCCTTTCTCAGTCAGTATTCTCTTAGCCGTTTGTATCGCTTCAAAAGCCGCCCCTTTAACATACGCCATTTGATCGTTTTGACACTTCTGAAACTCTTCAATCACAAAGTGTAATTCCGACATCAAACACTTATAATCCAAACTCCTCATTAGAAAGTTCACCATTTGAATAGCGGACAGCCGTTTCTGAGAGTTCCCCTCGTTTACACCCATGTTTAAGATCCCAACACCAGCCCGTATCAACAGCCTTGCATAACCTTCAACGTCTGACCCGTTATGCTTAGCTAAAGCCATGACTAAACCAATAAGTGAATTAGCCTGCATAGGCTTTTCTAAAGCTGCAGCCACCCTTTGACAAACCTCATTGACCATTTGGCTTGAGGAAAACCTCCAGTTATCCGATTCCACAAGCGCCTTCAAGCAAAGTGCAGCACCGGACGATAAATTCTCTTGGCTAGATAAAAGAGAATCCGAGAGGGGTTTACAAAGAGAGTGAATGATTTCACTCTTTTTGGCATCAGGTGTCGTGGGGTCCATTCCATATCGTGCAATGGCTGGGACCACCTTTGAGCAAGCTTGATGAAGAGCGAATGAGCCTGCACTCGAAGTTAAAGTCTTGATGATGGTCAACATGATGTTGTCGATTTGAGGAACGATCTTAGGGCCATGAACCCGAGCAAGAACTTCATAAAGCGAGATTGTGTATTCGCCTGAAGTTAAACCAGTTTCTTTGGTCTCAGAAACTTGAGCAAGAAAGATAGGAATCGCCTTCGAATCCAAATCTTTTACATATGACTTCAATGCTTTCATGGCGAATTTTCGACTATCTGAATCTTTATCAAGATTTTCCAACTGCCGTCTAACCACCGGGCTCAAGTTTCTTCTCATTTTGTAACAAAACTGCAAAACCACAGCTCAAATTTCAATACAATTTCAAGAAAACAAAACCAGACATTGGGGATATCCATGGTTTGCTGAGGTCTAGCCGGCTCGGGTTGGTTTTGACCCAAAAAAAGGACAAAAGAACCCGGTCAGGTTGGTTGGCCGGATCAGCTGGCCTTGACAGTTCAATTTTCACAATTTGGCATTTTGGACCAAATTTTTTTTTCCAAAGGCATAATTTTGTACTAGTTTTTAGAAATGAAAAAAAAAAAAAATGATTTGTGAATATAGTATATATGCATAACTTTATATTCATAAAATGAAATAAAGAAATTAAATAAAATGATAAATAACCGATTCAAATTTTATGTAGCCGGTTTCAAGTTCCAAACTGTAAACCAAACCGTAATCTATCAAACCATCAAAACCAAACTGTGAACTAGACCGTCTATATTTCAAACCGGCCAAACTTGCATACTTGCTTAGTTTTGGACCACTCATTTAATCTAAAGTTAGTTCTTTTACAGATTTAAACTGAATCAACAATGTAACAAGACAGATCTGAAAATACAAATTCTGCATGGGTATTACAATTTAAAAAAAAAAAGTAAAACCTGCAAATTAACTAAAAAAAATAAAAAAAATCCCATCTAATACATTCAAATCCCAGTTCAAAATTCACCCACATTCATCCAGATCCAAACACAAATAATCAAATTCAGTAACAAAAAAAAATAAAAAAAATCAAATTTCAAGAACAAGATTCAAATACAAACAATAAAAATATCAAATTTAGTAGAAAAAAAGCCAACTTTCAAGAACAAGATTCAAACACAAACAATAAAAATATCAAATTTAGTAGAAAAAAAAAATCAAATTTCAACAACATGATTCAAACACAAACAATAAAAATATCAAATTCAAAGAAAAAGGATAGCGGCGTAGCTTGTTGCCCGCTTACCCACCATTTAAATGTAACTTGTTTTGTCTTTATGGTTCATTAATAAGAAAAAATAAATTCAACTTTCAAGAACAAGATTAAAACTTTAATCAATACCTGTGACTGTAAATCTGTTTGCAGCTGTTTTCGGCTCAAATCTTTGATGAACTGATATGAAAGATCTCTGGGTTTGGATCAAATAGCCTATAAAGATGAAGACTTGAAAAGATTGTATAAACAGAATCGAGAAATCTTGAAAAGTGTTTGGAGCTGCGTGTATTTGGGTAATATGTAATAAGAGATGGGTGAAGAGTAGTAGTGTTTTAATTTGATTTAATATTTCCCCCCCTTTTTATTAAAGATTTGTTTTTTAGGGTTTCCATATCATTTTAAATATTTTTTCCTTTTTTAATTAACCCGGTTATTGTTCTTTGACTAATATGCCCCCAAACTAAATTAATAGTTACTTTTGTTAATATAAAAATTATTTTTTTAGGTTATTAAGCTGTTTTGGTTCCAACGTATTTGTTAAGCATTAATTGGTTGGTATAAGATTTTTTTTAAGGACTAACTAAGCATAATGTTCTGATATCCGTGGTAACCCATGGCTAAAGGCACCACCCCATACGCATACGAACGCAGACAACCGCCCAAATGCATGACAGTGTAAAATCAGTAAAACATGAGTTCCACAAGGGTGGGGACGGTATAAGCTTTATTGTTAAATTTATTTAGGTAATAACATATTCCCTTGTTTCACTTTTATTGCCCATTAATAAAAATATTATTTAAAACAGGAGCATTTAATTCTAAATTTAGTTAATAAAATTCTTTTTTATTTTACCTTTGCATTTAAAACAAGATTAAATTGTAGAATACAATATTTAATGATCAATCAAGGATAAAATAGAAAAAGAATCATATTTGTTTATTGTTAGTTGATATTTATGTTTAGGTAATAAAAATAATATTATAAATAATAAAAGTGATAGAAAGAAAGTATGTGCATTTAGAGCCAAAAATCAAGTCTAAAATACGATTGATATTTGACAATAGCCGTAAGGGGTGAAAAATAATTGTTAAGGTCATTTATGTCATTTTATTAGTGTGTATTTAATTGGGCCACTATAGTTGATTTTTGCCGCCTCTTGGTTTCAAATTTTCATCTCTCTTTACATATCCAAACATGGAACTATGGAATAGACCAAGAAAATGATTAATACTACAAACAAATATTATGTTTTTTTTTATTAAAAAAGTTTATTATACTGACATTACCTGTATTTTTGTGAGTAAATAGCTCATATTTTAGGATAGAGTTGTAAGTGGATGAGATGGGGCATTGTCGTCCATGTGGTTTGGTCATATTTTGTCATTTTCATCCAAAACGTTTTCTTCTCACATTTGGGTCCCCCATGGTTTCAAAAACTTGCCATTTTCATCCACTTCGCTAACTCCATCTATTTTTAAACGTTAGATTTAAGGTCATTTTTTGTCATTATACTTGATGTACACATTTTTAAGCATTATGTAGAAGTTTAAAAGGAAAAAAAAATTTAAAAAATATATTATTTAACTAAACAAGAAAGAGAAAGTGTAATGTTTTTTAGTGTAACATATGAATGGGATGAGGAGCCTATTGTGAATGCTTGAACTACTGATGATTCATTATTTATCATTCGATAATTGTTACAATATATCACGATTTGTTTCATATAATTGTTATATTATCATAAATATCGCTAAACCATACAAAAAGACAATTACACGCTACGACCTTGTTAAAAGACTAGCCCAAATTGCCTACAATCCATCATGAAATCAAAGTATCAAAAACACTCATGAAATCAACTACGGGTGAAATCAAACTTTTATGGCAATTCTCATGATTCCCAGCTCTGTTGCTTCGACCTATCTCCAAATTCGATTGAAGCATCTATTTTGTCGCCCAACAAAGTATAATATGTGGTCTAAATCTTGCACTTTTAAGACTGCCATAGAATTGTGTACATTTTGTTCAGAGTTTTTTTAGTTCTGCGTTTTGGTCATGTAGTTTTGGATTTATGCATATTTAGGGTATTAAGATATTCGTTTCTCTTCATCACTAAAACTTATGGATTAGCAATTCTACATACTGTTAATGAATTTGTAGGATGTTATACATAACTTTGAAGAATATTAGATAGCATTGTCTTTACAAGGTTGACAACTAAATTGATGACTGAACATGATCCATATATTTGTTTGTGCTAAAATAATCGAACACTGCCCTAAACAAATTTAAAACCGTGTAGCCCAAACATGACCCAGTTGCAATAAATGGGTTAAAGAAATTGACGGTTAGACATTTCGGCCTGAACACGACAAATTTATTAAACATGTAAATACTTGACAACCCAAACTACTAGCATTATTGATTTTAGACATTTTACTGCAAAGAAACAAATTAATGAGAGAAATTATGCTTTCTAACTACTACAAATGATAGCCTTACTGGCCATAACCGCATGGTGTTTAATGTTTTCAGAACCGGATCGGACGGTGAACCGGACGTCTTACCGGTTCACAAACAAATATTGGTTGCAAGTGATAGCCTTACTGGCCATAAACAGTTTTAAAATAATTACATAATTAAACCTGAATTTCTTTCAAAACAATCCCCAAAACATGACTCTTTATTGGTTGAAATCTCAGATAATTGCTTTAAATAATTCAATAAATTACATCAATCTGAGAACAAAAAAAACGACACATAATGCGTGTTATACAACACATAAACTCACCCGTTACAGCGGAGGTTGTCTGCAAGTCGACAATACCACTTCCCCTTAAACCTGGTTTCGGGTGTCAGCCCAACACACGAGTAATGAAACCACTCTCCACCTTGACACTGTTGAACACAAAAAAAAACAGCTGTGTTATATTATTACTGTAATAGATATGTTTTTGTTAACACGCTAATTATTTATTAAGAAGATAAAAAAAAATGAAACATGAAGTACTTGCAGGTCGAAACAATCTGACCCGGTCCATTTCACATACAGAAAAACGAACAAATTCAACAGCATATGAATTCGATCAAGTAAGTTTGATCGTATAAACTTACGTTCTCATTATCACATGCAATCATGTCACCATAGGAAACCTGAAGAGAAAACAATTACCCATGATGTTACTCAAATCGTTGTTTTAATAGATGGTATCAAAGGACACCATTAAATTTCTTTTTATTGAATAAAACTCGGAACCTGATGACAAACACAGTAGGTGGGTTCGTTTGGATCAATTGGCTGATCCATCTCCAGCGGGGTTGCATAATCCCTTTTGAAACCACCAGGCGGTGGCATGAGCTCAAAATCCCTATCCCGTGGTCCCACTCCCGATCCCTGTAATCAAGTTTCTTAGATTGAGGTGTTGAATACAGCAATTTCCGCTTCTCGTTTTTAGGAACTAAAGGTAATGGAGGAAGTATTGCAGGTTCATCTGCTGGTAATTTTCCCTCTGCAAAAAATCAATATTTTTCTTCGATTAGTAGACATTCTAGGAACTGATTCCCATAAAAAATTTGCAAAGTTCCTTTTTGTGTTGGCATTCAATCTATATGTACTTCAAATTAGTAACTTGATCATGATACATGAGTTGTTTGGGATTAATTAGTAGACTATCTAGGAAATGTAAAACATCGTGAAGTTCCTTTTTTGTTAGAATTCAATCCTTAATTACTTTAGATAGGTAACTTGATCATGATACATGAGTTTTGATCATGATACATGAATTCTTGGTTTTAAAAGGCGCATATCAGGTGTGCAGGCACTTGGAAAAACGCCTCATGGCCTTAAGACAAAGCTTCATGCACATGCGGATCAAATTGGTTAAAATTAGAGCATAGAGGAAGCTGATATATTAAATGACCAAAAATGAATAGATTAAGAACGGTTTACGTGATGAAAAAGATTGATGAGGAAAAAGGATACAGCTTTTGGTTGTACATAGAGCAACGTCTCACACTCTCACATACGTAAAGCTCTCGCCTCACGCTTTTTAAAATCAAGCATAAGTTAACTTTGTTTTATCATTCATTAGGGGCAATTTAGACATTCAACTGATAATAAAACATTGATATGTGCAGACGTAGGGAGTAACTAACTAAAGTAAATTGAATTTAAACCTTGTTTTAAATCCTCGGCAAAGTTGTGTAGATCTTCGTCAAGACGTTTTACATGACTGTCTATCTGGAAGTAAGTTGAAATAAACATAAGACATAAGAATAAGCTCAAAGTTAACCCAGAAACTATAATATATAGAACACAATGAACATGACGTGTTTCAATATTATAGTGTGTTATGATTTTTGCCGATTCAAATAATTGCTTTTTTTTTAATCGGATGCAATTAGGGGTGTTCAGAAACCGTTGAAACCAACCACACCGCCCATAACAAAGCATATTGACCAGCTTGAGATCCAAACAGAGTTTTTGCAGTTTGGCGGTTGTACAGTTTGGTCCTGTTTGAAACTTGTACCAGCTGTGTAAATCAAACTGGCTGTTTCACCTTATTATCTATATAACTCTTTTCATTTCTAGAACTTAAAATTATGTACATGTATTGTAATCATGAACAATCTTTGTCATTTTAAACTTTTTGATACAAGCTAATGATTTAAAAAAAATGGTTCAAACCTAAACCGCCAAAACCGAACCATTAAACCGGCAAACTATAAAACCGGTCACTCCGGACGACCAACTGAGGTCAACCGGTTTGGTTTGTCGTCTTAGAAACTGAAGTTAGCGATTCGGCACAATATCTTTGTTAAAACTAGCCTAACCAACCCGTGAACACCCCTAGATGCACTAATTAAAATAGGATGCAGTTGCGGAGTGGTAAATTATGAAAGAAACACTTTTCATAGAGAAGAAGATAAACAAACACAAAAATATGTCAAAATAGTGACATACTATAAACACTCACAAGATCATAAGCTTGGCGTGCGAGAAGAACCTTCTCGGTACATAGGCTTAAAGCATTATCTTGGTTTGCTTCGATTTCTTTCTTCATTTTCTCAAAAGCCATGTCATCATCTTCATGAATGCATTTATAGGAGTTTTGAGAAGCCATGTCCAAGCAGCTCTTTGTCTGCTGCCTTGTCTGATTTATCATGGCTAGAACACAAAAAGTATGATTCAATTATATACATTTTAAAAGTGAACAACAATATCCAGATTAAAGTCTAAATACCATTAGATGGTTCAATATTAGTAATAACTGATAAATAAATAAGAATTAACATGTAAACGAACAGACATAAACAAACCTTAACGAAAGGTAAATGAACAAACATAAACGAACGTTCACAAACGTAAAATAACGAAAAGGACATATGTTCATGTGCATTCAGACTACCTGGAAACAAGAAACTGCCCATATAATGTTTTATAAACACATCTTTGGTTTCATAACATCACAGGTTACTACTTAGTACTTACTACCGTTACGTGTATCCTTGCACAGAACTCTAAACCAGGCACAAACATTCAAACACAGACAAACAAATCAGCAAGTGTGCACATATAGATGTTACAAGCGCAGTGTGAAAGTTTTGACCAATTTTAAAACATCCATGTCAACTAACCTGAGCACAACATTTAAGTATATCATAAAACCTAGTTGAATAACGTCCACGTCCACCATACAGGTTGCAATTTGTCAACTACTAATCTATACTAATTTCACAGCTAATAACACATAGATTTAACCAGTAATATTAACTATCGCAAACCAGTGTAATGTCAATTACTTTCAAAATCCCTAAATTCCATTCATATTAGTCACACATGTACATATTACTTAATTAACAGCCTTGTTTCCAAAAGCGAGAGGCGCACAGAAGCGACGAGGTCTAAAATCTAGGCGCAAAGTGCAAACGCGTCGAGCTTTTATTACCCGAGGCGCAACGCCTCGGTTGACATACTCTTGGTGTAATTACTCTAGTTATTTTATTTGTATGGTTAGCACGTTAAATCTATTTGTATTTGATCGTAACACTGTATAATACATATATAACAGTAGAAAACAATAAGGCATACATTGAGAGCGGTCATCGAGTTCTCTAATGGTATTTAAAAGCCTCTGCAACTCTGCTGGCAATGTGCTTGCATCTATTATTGCAAAAAAAAAAAAAAAAGAGCGTAATTAGAAGGAAAGTGAGGATATTATAATAATAATGGATGAATATATAGTATGAAAGATGGCTTACACTCCAAGTAATCGTCGACGAATACTCCTGTTCTTGCGATCGCCATATGTGTGTGTGTAAGATCTGAGCGCGCGTAATTAAAGCTAGGTTTACACAGTTTGAAAGATTTCACGGAGAGGGAGGCAAAACAAACAGAAAATTGGGGAAACGAATTAAACGACGTCGTTCCATATGGTGAAATTTAGGGTGTAAATGATGCGCAAAGGCTCGAGAGCTACTCGGGATCGGATCGGTAAAAAGCTCGAACAAGCCAAGCCTTAACGAGCTCGAGCTTGAAATATGACTCGTTTAGTCTTCAAGCCCGAGCTCGAGCTTTTCATACAAATACCGTTTAAGCTCGCGAGCCTAAACGAGCCCAAACAAATTATATATTATTATTATTTTATATATAGTATACCTACTATTTTACATTGGCGAGTCGAACTTAAGCCGAACTTTTAGCTCATTTTAAATTGTCCTGTAATTATTTCGAGCCGAGCTCGAGCCCTTGGGTTTTACTTTCGAGTCAAGTTCGTGCTTAAAGTATTAGGCTCAAACCGAGCCGAGCTCAAGCTTCATAAAAGCATGACGAGCCGAACTCGAGCCCAGTCAGGTTTGGGCCCGGCTCGTTTACACCCCTAGTGAAATTTGACAATTTGTATATAGTTTAATCAATACAGAAAATTACGTAATTTAGAGCATTCATTAGCATCCGCATCTTCGAAGGGGTGTTAAACGGGTCGTGTTCGCAAGTCCAACCCGACTTGAACCCGAACCCGAAAATTGTGTCATACATATGAACCCGAACTCAACCCGAATTTTCACGGGTTAACCTGTAGCCGACCCGTTCAACACAGTTTTTTTTTTTTTTATTTTGTTAGCAAACTAATATATTAATATTAAAACTTTACTACAAAAAATACAAGCGTATATAAAATATTTACGTTTTAAGTATAAAACTTATACCGATTTCTATTTTAAGGTACAAGTATAGCATAAAATACATAACAAATTTTAACTTATAATATAAAACATATTGTAAAAAAAAATAAAATATAGTATGAATGGGTTAAACGGTTCAACCCACCAACCAGGTCGGGTTGAATTGACCTGAATCCGTTTAAACTAAATCTAAACCCATTAATTTCATCTTAGGTTTGAGTCGTGTTTTCGGTCTGGTCATAAATTCATACCCCTAATATTTATCACTACAATTACACAAAAAAACATTATATTTCTTTCTTTTTTGGGTAAACTGCTAAAATCGTCCCTGTGGTTTGTTGAAAGTTGCCACTTACATACAAACTTGAGATTTTTTGTCATAATCGTACCCAGGTTTTAGTTGTTTGTCTAAATCGTCCCTGACACTAACTCCATCCAGTTAAGTCAAGGGACGATTTATTAGTGTCAGGGACGATTTAGACAAACAATTTAAAACCATGGTACGATTATGACAAACAATTAAAACCATGGTACGCACATCAAAAAAACATAATTAGTTAGCTACCCGCAGCAACGCACGAGTTTTCCCACTATAATTAAATCTAGATTTAACCAACACAAACAGCTAATCGGAGATATGGAACTAACATAACTGAATTATACGCATAAAAATAGAAATACATAGAATTAGTGTAGTTTTTCTAATTTTTTTCTCTAACAGTTTCTAGACATATAAAGTATAACAACCCAAAGTTTATGTCAAGACAGGGAAAACAGGTGATTATTACTAGAAATGTTATTTTTAATAACATCTTTCGACTTATTATCCTGACAGACGATTTACATGCATCATTAGGAGGACAAGTCATAGAGTTTTCAAAATTTGGACACTGTAACTAAAAGAATATCAGTGAAGTCATGACCGAGAGTGCCAACCCAATCAAAGCTATGGACGAAGCACCCGTTAAATGTGACGATGACGACGATGGTGGTGATGGTGATGGCGATGGTGAATCCGAATCTGTGTGTTCATGTCCATTTAGGTTGATTTGGATGTTGAACTTGCAATGATCTTTCGACGGGTCTTGGTGGACTTGTGTGGCTAGCCCGCCAAAATCGCAACTTTTTTTTGATTGGTTTGACACTTGAAAGAACGAGTTAAACGCATAAGACGCCCTTTCGCAATCACTTAGGCCGCTACATGATCCACCGTCTGCTAATGCACTACAATCGGCATGGTCACACGCGTAAGCCATGCTCTCATTGAGTTTCTTATTGTCATGAGGCACATCTTGCCTCAAAAGACACCACTTCTTAGACTGAAATTTGACATCTTTGGCTCCTACTAATGTCTTGTTCTTGTCTTTTGCATCTAAGCTTATGTTGAATTTTGGTTGACCCGCGTAGTCAAAGATACCCCAATGTCGTTCGTAGTCTCCATGAACTATGCTTTTCGCATCCTCATCAACGAGCCCAGAAAGGTAAACTTCAATGTAACCGGGTACAAAGGTGTCCCCTTCTTGGCTGTCATTCGAGGCAAGAACCCGTTATAAAACTTTGAAGCAAGGGAGCTGTTGGCCCACTTATTTCCATCAGTGGGCCAACCTATCTCCCCAATAACAATGGTCATATTCGCATGACCAATTAGTTTCAAAGCTGAAACACAAGTGTCAAAATTTGCATCAAACACATTTGTGTATTTAAATTCACCGTCTTGGATGCCATCGCTGCCATCGAAAAACGCATAATCCACAGGGAACCGATTATCCCCGTTGGCGATGCTCAAAAATGGGTAGATGTTGATGATAAATGGAGCATTATTCATGGCAAGAAAATCCGCTATATCTTCGACCTCATCGAAACATCCGGACGAAAAATTCCAGCAGACGGTAACGGTCTCCATTGCGGGACAAGTAAACATCCCCGTTGAAAGGAACCGAAGCCTTGATCTTGTCTCCGAGTTTGGCATCATCAAGTGCCTTTTGGATATTCTGTAGCGCAGGCAACGTCGAGTTGGTATACTTATCCTTATACTCTATTAGAAATGGCTCGTTACCAACGGCCACGCTCCTGTACAACGATAATCAACGTGTTACAAATTTTGTACATTATGCACACACTAAACCAAAAAAAAACACGTTAAGAAGTTGCGATTTACGTTATCCTGACTTTGTTGTCAACGTATTTGACAACGTTGTCATCGACCCATTTTTGGCATTGTTTATTTGGGTCATTGCATCGAGTTCAACATTCTTGACGCCCACCATGACCTCGATATCTGTCTCGGCCAAGGCCTTCAAGACGTATGGATCAGCATCTAACAATTTGACCTTCTTAAGTCCATTGTCTTTCAACATTTGAACCACTGTCTCGGGTGGTAGTTGGTGCGAAGAGTTGGTTCCCCAATTCACACCCAACCCTTCAACATTTGAACCAAACAGGCTCAATACAGTGCACCTACAAACAATATGTTTACCATATTTGAATGTCTTGGCATTCCTCCTTCCCCTGCCATTGAGACCAAATTAAAAGAATCTTTTCAGTGAACATAACATATTAAGCCTCACAAATCCAGTGCGTCGGGTAGCATGTCAAGACGGGTTTTGACATAAATGGGTTCATGTCAAAACAGGTCGTTTAAAAAACTGGTCTTAACACTTATAAACGACCTGTAAGTTAAGTTGGCCCAAATGAACCCATGTATAATTTTTGATTTTACTCAAATCAACTTATATCTAGAATATAACATGTTTGTGATCTAACACGATGTGATCAAGTGACCGGACTAAAAGACTGGCTAGCCCTGGTTAAGCATATTCAAGCTCTCGCGGGCCTTCATTTTAAAAGCGAGTTAACGCTAGTTGGACAAACTAATGATGTCTAGTAGGTCGTCGAGCTAGATCAGATCACACGGTATGTCAATAATAAAGATCTTGAAATGAGAAAAGGGGACGGTTAAACATACAAATCTAATCACCGTGTGCACAGTTCAACCACCTAGACCATCAGATTCGGATTGTAGCTCAGCGTTAATGATATCAGTTCGCGAATTAGTAATCGAACGTGTGAACTGTTAATGTATCGTCGATGTTGGGTTCATAACTCATAAGGGATGTGTTGATGATCATATGTAAAAAATGTCAAGACTTGTTGAGACACTTATATCAATAGCTAATACTTGCCCTTAAGTGTGGGACAAAGATCCATAAATAATGCCTTAAGTAGTCTCATCCCATAAAGCCTCTTTTTATTTTAGGAAACTTCGTTTAAAAAACTAAGAAAATGTCAAAGTAAACTTTTAAAAATTTTCATATGTAACATAATAAACCAAATATAAAACCTAAATGTAACTTCAATTAGTAAATAAGCAATGAAGTCTCTCAAAATGATAACAAAAATGAAATCTATAACGCGAAAATCGCGAGAATAATCAAGTATACAAAGACGTAAGTTGATGCTCGAGAACCCGATGAGTATGCCCCACTATTTGAATGTTAAACCTGCACGCCTCAGTCGAGATATTGAGTGTCGTCACCATAGCCAAACCTTCAAAAAAACACGCGTTTTCATCCTGGTTTTGCACTTGAAAATACGCGTTAAACGCATAAGAGGCATTCGCATTCGCGTCCAGCCCATTACACGAAGACCCATACCCGAGCGGTGTACAATCAGCAAAAGTACACGCATAGTTAATATTATCCCCAAGTTTACTCAAATCTTTCGCATTCGGGTTAAACTGGCACCACTTCTTCTCTTGGTACTGCACATTTTGGGCCGGTACCAAAAACGAGTTCTGACCTCGGCCCGAAACATCCATCGCAAACTTGGGCTGCCCGTCGTAACGAAAATCCCCCAATGCCTTTCAAAGTTGCCCGGGCAATGCTCTTGGCATCCTCATCAATAAGCCCGAAAAGGTACACTTCTATCGGGCCGGGCCTAAGTGGTGTGCCTTTATTCGATGCAAGGCGAGGTAAAAGCCCATTGTAGAAGCGATACGCCATGTTAACATTCGCGTTTTTATCCCCATCAGTGGGCCAACCTACCTCCCCAACAATAATGGGCATGTCACCATACCCCGCAGCCTTCAAAGCCGACACTAAAGTATCATAATTCGCGTCGAAAACATTCGTGTATTGGATCCCGTTATCGACAACGGGCTGCGGTGCACCGTCAAAGAAAGCGAAATCAATAGGAAAGTTGTCATTCCCGTATAGACTTAAAAACGGGTAAATATTGACTGTAAAGGGTGCTTTGTTTTGGGCTAGAAACTGAACCATTTGGACCATTTGGTCATTGATATCGGGCCGAAACCGGCCCGCGGACGGGACCGGGTTATCGGTTGGTGAACCGTAAACATCGGCATTTGAGGGTACCGTTGCTTTGATCTTGTCACCGAGACCGGCTTCGTTAAGGGCATTTTGGACATTTTGTAGTGCTGGAAAGGTTGTTTTGGAAAAGGAACCGTTGTATGATTTTAGGAACGGTTCATTGCCCACAGCAACATATCTGTAACACAAAATAAAATAATATTAAAGAAAATATTGAGATCCATATATTTTGGAAGTTGCTTAAAAGCAACAATATATTGTTTGTATACATGCACATGAATATACCACCAAAATGCAAGTGATTGCAAATCTATTGTACGGTATTTATGGACATAGTACAACTCACAATGCATATAATACAACATCTAAAACTATTCGATAATGGTCGTGTAAAGTGCCTTTTTACTTTTTTAGGAGTGTTCATGAACCCTTGAAACTGATCGGATTGTTGATCGGTTTAGGGTTTAGTTTTGACGGTGTGTTTTTTCATGATTCGGTTTTGACAATTTAAGGGATTAATAGCCTATATGTAAACCGAACCAGCTATTTAACATTCCACTTGTGTGTTTACTTATTTGATTTTTTTTTAAAAAATATCGTATGCATGAATATCTTTATAATTTAAAAGATTTAATATAACTAACGATTTTGAAAAACTAAAAAGATAAATAAGTAAACAAAAATAACGGTTCAAACTGGTAAAACCGAAACAACAAACCATTAAAACCATCCTACCCACCCACCGATCCATCCATCAGGACCGGTTTGGTTCATCGTTTCCCGAATACAACATAAGGTTTACCAAATTTTTTTGTCAAAACCAAACCATAAACACCTCTACGTCGTTTTCATAAACCGAATCCTTCCACATACATGTGCAAATAAGAATGTACAACTACTTCAAGCATCTATCCTTTTCACAACATGAACAATAGACTATACATATAACATATTCGATTCAGTAGGCCCATGGGTTACTCCTAGAAACGGATAGCCTAAATCCTAATCCAACAGAATGTACAACTTTTAATGCGTTAAGCACAACCAAGTCCTAAACGCACATAGTACAACATATAAAGCACAAGGTACAACAAAAATTAAAAAAAAAAACAAAACTTACTTAATATTAACACCGCCGTTAAAGTTATACCGAGTAACATTCTTTTGAACAAACTTTTTAGCTCGGCTATAATCATTCAAAGCCGAGAGCTGATCATTAGGAATAGCAATCATAACCTCAATCCCTGAGCCGGCTAAGGCGCTCATAGTCGACGGCTCGGCGTCAAACAGCTTAACTTTATTAATCCCATTATCTTTCATCATCTGAACAACAGTCTTTGGATCCATTCTATGTGTTGCCATCGTCCCCCAGTTCACCCCAGCCCTTCAACTTTCGACCATATTACAAAAAGACCCATCAAGAATACAAACATGACAGTTTTTACCCCTGACATTTTTTTTTATTATTTTGGTGAGTGGGTGAGTGAATAAGATCTTGTGGGTGATGGGTTTTGTAGGGAGTTGATGAAGATGAAGGATGGAGGGTTTTAAAGGTGTGTTAATGGCGGTTGAGATGAAGGTGGGATCGTGGAGACGTGTGTGTGTGTGTGTGTGTAAAATATGGTGATCGATAATGGGTTCGTGTGTGTGAGGAAGAAGGAGAAGAAGAGGGATATTATTATTAAGCAGAGGAGAGAGGAGAGAGGAGAGAGGTGAAGGTTTGTATATAGGAAAGGGGATTTGAAATTAAGGAACGTTATTGGGTGGGCTTTATTTTATTAATGTTTAATTTAATGTAACCTAAATTTAAAAAGGTTGAGATATTTTGTACGTGTAAATAAATAAATTAATTATTTGGTGATTAATAAAAAAAGTTTCTATGTATTAGTTAAAATACGTTTAATGTTTTATTGTAATAGTAATAATAATAGTTCCTTTTGTAACAAGTTATTTTGTGTTTGTTCTGAAAAATATAACTTACTTCGAAGCGTGTGTCTTCAATGAATCATATAAATTATCTTTTTTTTGTTACATACGCGTGAACAACTTCATATAAAAAAGATTCATGAAATAACACGTTCCATTAGCCACAATTCCTAATGAGATAGTTACATAGTTCCTATTCCTAGAACCCCCCCCCCCCCCCCTTCAATTTATATAGTAAGATTTGTTACTAATACCGGTTTATAAAAAAAATAAATAAATAAATATTGACATTGATACCATTGTTTACCGATACCTAAATCTAAAATATCTAGTACCGGTACCGTTTATGATCGGTCGTGACAATACCGATATTCTACCAAAGAATCTAATCCCTAATCCTATGATGTAGTGTCCAACCATCGATGCATGTTTGGATCTAGATACGACTAGGCTTGGGTTTTGGGACATCTACCACTAATCATCGTCAACATCAATTAAAGCATGAATAGTCTTGACTGAAATGAAAATAAATTGATACGGCTTATAAGTTCAAAATATACAGTAATTGGCTTTTTCTAACAATATTAACTAATAAACGTATAAATACATGTATTCAAAGCATTACAACTAAATGACGTAAGTTTTATTTACAAAAACTTGATTCAAAAGTTAAAATATACGCACTAACATTGATAACGGAAAAGAAAAGAAAAACCATACCCGAAAACCCGAACCCCTTTAAACCGATCACACCAACAAAAGCTTTAACCATGAATTACACACACAAAACCATAAACTAATCTACAAACCGCAAACAACATAAAAACTTAAGCTCATGTTGATTTGTCGTTTGGGGTTTTGTACTCGTGTTGGATCCTTTACTCTGCTAGTTGGGGTCGTGACCTTCGTTTCCTTGTTCTTTGAGGTCATGTTCGCTAGAGTAGGATGTGAGTATAAGATGAAAGCATGAGGACAAGGGGTTGAAATGTGTTATTCCATTATTCACCCTTTGGTCATTGTTGTCATAGTTTTATTCCTAAAGCCAACTTAACTCTTTGATCATAAAGTTTATTCGTTTCATAAAGTTTATTCATACCAAATATTTAATATTTTCTTCTTGTTAGTTGAAAGGTGTATGCTTCAACAAAAAATTTTGTTCAATTTATTAAGTATTGGTGGAGGAATAAGTAAATAGATATAGATACTAATTAGTGAATTAAAATCAAAACGATATTGGTGGAAAAAAAATAAAAAAAAGTTTACCTGCGGTATCAATCAACCACAAGACGTGGTATGCAAGGTAAATCGTTTTATTACTTTTGGAAACAAGATCTAAAACATAATAAAATATTATTTATTAATGTATATGATATTAATGCAAGATTCACATGAAAGACTACTTTGTTAATTGGAGTTTTTTGCTAAAAATAAGTCGGAATTGTAATAAATCTAAAAATATATATACCTCTGGTGTGTATGGACACGTGAGGAGTTAAAAGTGAATGAAAGAATAAACTAGTAAACATTATATTGTAAGAAAAAAAACATGTGGATGAATGAACCTTTTTTTTTCACAACGGCTAAACCATTTTATGTTAGTGTATTGAACGTGTGACGTTTACACCAAGTTAGTTACTACCACATCACAAGTGGTGAAGCTTCATAAATGAATGAACTAGTTGTGTGTAACACGATGTGTATTTGTGTTTTTTTTTTCGATATATATCGTGACATCCCATGTTAATTTTCATAGCTATAAGAATAGGTGGGAGATTCATAATTAACAAATTTGTTAAGGAGTCAAAACAACAGGGTTCATTATGTCTTTTATGTGGCATTATGTTTTTTTTTATTTCACCATTGTGTCATTTTTGCGACTCATTGTGTTTTTTTTCTCGGCATTATGTTATATTTTGTGACCTATTGTGTTATATTTCGTGATTCATTGTGTTTTTTTTGTATGATTCTCACCTTTCTAATTTATTTTACCCTGTGTATGATAACTTAACCCTATGTTACTACTACTACCACCACTACCGCTGCTAATAATAATAATAATAATAATGTATTTTGTACTGGGTAAAGCTGTATAACTCATGTAGCCCTATATGAGCCGTGTAACTCTTCTTTCTTAATGCAAAGACTTGTATAGGGTATAGAGTCACAAATGAGGAGCCATATGAGTCGCTTAGGTGGGGTGTCATAAGAGTTGTATACTTGTATGTCTCTATACGTGTCGTATTGATATACGATTTGATGGAGCTTTGTTGAAAAATGTGGGCCTATACAAGTTCTATAGCCCTATACGACTCGTATACATGACAGGTTCTTAGGTGTTCGGAAAACGAGTATCAACCCGCTTTAGTATATAGGTCCCACGTGAGGATCCGGATTAAGTGATTTGCCGGCCACCACGTGAAAACTTTGAAAGTCTTGCTTTTATTTCGGTGGTTGGTCCCATGTGGGAGGGGTACGTGTGGCTTCATAACCAAGGAATTGTGCTTCAACAATTACTTGCAACTCCCAAGAAACAAAATATTATCGTACACCATTCTAGCTAACTAATCTGAATACTTAATACATCCCTTGACGTTGAAAGGGCCTATGCTTTCAGGGACGATGCGAAAGAGGATTTGTAGAAAAAGTTGAATCTAACTCTCACAGACCTCAAATCTCTCACAAACATCAAACATGACCATAAACAATAATCACAAACCACAAGATACAGAAATAGCGACAAAACGGTGACCAAAACTTTTATTAGTTAACCAACCCTAAAAAACACCCAACCAAACCCAAAGATCTTAACAATCGTTAAGATCAGAAATAATACAAAGTTATCAATCAACAACTGAATGATTAGTTCAGTTGTTGAAGATTATCAACAGTACAATAATACCAAAACCACTTACAGAAAACAAACCCTAATACAGAAACCCCTAGAGACTGAGTACAAAGAGACGAACAAAACAAAAGAGAGCTAAACTCTCAACTCGTTCATCAGCTCCCCTTTTATAGCCAAAGTCTCAGAGAATCAACGACCATGATTAAAAACAATCCAACGATCATAACTTTGCCATGTCAACGATCTGTGTGAGAAAACACACAAACAAACACAAATAACATAATATGACCCGGTTCACCAGAACCAGACCAAACCATACAATGAACCCCTTTTTATCATACCTGGACCATAGTTGGGCTGACCATAACTAGCCCAATAACAATCATACCATAATCCAGACAATCCAGTCCACGAAAGAATTAACAAGCCCAAAGATAAATCGAATTAGAGATAATGTTATACATTTTAACATCCCCCCTTAATTCGATTTACTGAACATGTCTGTTAATCCTAACCTGCTGCACAACAAATCATGTTGTGACCCATATAAACACTTAGTGAAAATGTCAGCAATCTGCTGATCAGAAGTTACCTTCAAAATCTCAACGAACTTACTACTTACTTTTTCCCTCAAAAAATGTAAGTCTAGCTCAAAATGTTTTGTTTTTTCATGAAACACATGGTTCTCAGCAATAGAGATAGCTGACTTACTATCACTAAACACTTTTAGTGGTAAGTCAATTTTAACACTCAACTCACTAAGAAGATTAATAACCAAACCAACTCACAAGTGACAGTACACAAAGCTCTGAACTCTGCCTCAGCAGAGGACCTAAAAACAACACTTTGTTTCTTACTTTTCCATGAAACCAAGTTGGAACCCAGGAAAACACAATAACCAGTAACTGACTTCCTGGTTTCAAGGCATTTGGCCCAATCAGCATCAGCATATGCTGATAGACCAAATTCATCACCTTTTTTAAACATCAACCCTTTACCAGGAGATGTTTTAAATACCTAAGTAACCTTAAAGCTATGTGTGAGGTTGCCTCAGTTGGTTTATGCATAAACTGACTTAGGAACTGTACTGCATAGCTTATATCAGGCCTAGTGAGAGATAAGTAAATTAGCTTTCCTATTAGTTTTTGAAAACCAGTTACATCTTGTAAAAGTTTTTTCAGACTTTTCCTTTTTCATGGACAAAATATAATTTTGTTCAATTGGTACACTAACTGGCTTGCAGCCTAAGTACCCAAACTCACTCAACAAATCTAGACAATATTTTCTTTGATTCAAACATATACCAGTTTCAGAGTACAAAACTTCAATACCAGAAAGTATTTCAGTTTTCCTAGTCTTTTATTTGAAAACTTTCCTTTAAAAGACTTTTGACATTATTAATTTCAGACTCACTGTTTCCTGTGATGACAATGTCATCAACATACACAAGCAAGACAATAAACAACACCATTCAGTGATTAACAAACATAGAGTAGTCACAAACACTTTGAACAAACCCAATTTTGACCAGAACATCAACTAACTTCTCATTCCATTTCCTAGGGCCTGTTTCAGCCCATATAATGACTTAACTAGTTTGCATACCTTTGACTCATTTCCTGAAGAATATCCTTCAGGTAGAGTCATATAAACATCTTCACTAATAGACCCATACAAGAAGGCATTATTAATGTCTAACTGAAACAAAGGCCAACGTTTTGAACTGCTAAACTTATAACAGTTCTAACAGTTACCATTTTAACCACTGGAGAGAAAGTCTCTCCAAAGTCTATTCCTTCTCTTTGGTTGTAGCCCTTGGCTACTAACCTAGCCTTGTATCCATCTACTTCACCATTGGATTTATACTTGATTTTGTTACCCACTTACACCCAATAGCCTTCCTATTAGGAGGTAAGTCAGTAACAACCAAGTATTATTCCTATACAAGGCCTCCATCTCACTATTCATAGCTTCTATCCACTTAGGATTCTTTGAAGCTTCATAGTAAGATGTGGGTTCAAACATTTTATTCACATTAGAAACAAAACACATATTCTCAACTGATAAATTTGAGTAATTAACAGATTTATCTATACCATACTTAACCTTCCCATCAAGAACAAAATCATTAAATCTTTTAGGTAAAACAGACTCCCTGGTAGAATGCCTAAAATACTAATCCTATCTCCCTCAGGGGTTGCAGTCTCATCATGTGAGTCTCCAGCCTCTGAGGCGTTAGCCCCCCTCCTTTCTGAACCATCAGGTGGCTGATCATGAGCATGATCTACCTCTCTAGTGGTTCCGGAGGGTCACCTAACTGACCCTCAGGAGAAGACTCATGAGTCCTACTTGGTTCCCCTTCATCATCGGGAGGACTCATGTCCGTTTGGGTATAGTCACTTGAAGGATTTTTGGTTTCAAAGCAATCAAAAAAATTTAAATGATTTAATTTTCAAAAACAGTTTGTTTTATATCAGTTTTAAATGGATATATATTTCTCATAGAATTTAACATCTCTAGAAAACTCTATTTCTTTGGTTTCTAAACTTAAAATTTTATAACCCTTTTTTAAGAAAGAATATCCAATTAAAACACACTTGTTTGCTCTACTACACATTTTATCAGGATCATTAAAGACAGTTTTAAAACAAAGGCAACCAAAATTCCTTAAATGACTAAGTTCAGGGGGGAACCCATATATCAACTCATAGGGACTCTTACCAGCTAAACACAGATGAAGGAATCCTGTTAATAAGATATGATGCAGTAAGAACACAATCAGACCAGAATCTAAGAGAAACACCACTTTGGAATAGTAATGCCCTAGCTGTGTTTAAGAGATGTCTGTGTTTTCTCTCCACAACACCATTTTGTTGTGGAGTATAAACACAAGATGTTTGATGTAATATACCTTTTTTATTACAAAACTCAGTCATTTGTTTTTGTTTACAAACTCAGACCCATTATCACTTCTTAATACCTTAACATTTTTAGAAAACTGAGTTTTGACCAATTCACAAAAGTTAATAATATTCTCAAAACACTTCAGTTTTATTTTTTACAAATAAACCCAAACTGACCTTGAATAGTCATCTACCACAGTTAAAAATACTTGTATCCTTCCCTACTAGTCACCTTATAAGGTCCCCATACATCAAGATGTATTAGATCCCCTATAACTTTAGTTTTGTGATCACTAATAGGGAATGGTACTCTGACTGTTTAGCCTTGTGACAGATATCACAAGGTTGAGAATCAGGCATACCTATGTTAAGAGTCTCTTTTAACACAGCTAGAACTTGACTAGAAGGATGTCCTAGTCTACTATGCCAAAGACCATGTTCACTTATTACTATTAAAACAAACATTACTAAGACTCACATCATCACCTACAAAGTATAAACCATCCTGCTGTCTACCAGTCACCAGGACTCTCTTTGAGTTGGAATCCTGGACAGAACATGAATGTTCATTAAACAGAACATCCAATTTATTGTCTTTAGACAACTTATGAACAGAAACTAAATTTACACAATAATCAGGTATATAGAAAACATCAGTCAAAACAACACCTTCTGCTAGTTTAATATCTCCTATCTTTGTTACCTTAGCATTAGTGCCATTAGGATGTTTTACTAACATGTTATAGTTTGAAACATCTACACAATTAACCATGTTTTTATCACTCCTACCATGTGCTGATTAGCACCAGAATCCATAATCCAACCAAGTAGTAAAGCAAATTTGAGTGAATTTGAACAATTTGAAAAACTGTTAAACATACTAGACAACTTAGACAGGACAAATATACTAGAGAAACCATTTATCAAAACAGACTCACCTCCAACATTAGAACTCTGTGGATCTCCTCCTGGTTTTTCACTAATTAGACTCATCAATTTTGTGATCTGTTAGAAGTAAAAAGAGAACCAGAAGTAGAAACATTTGCACAAACATTATTACTTGAACTACTAGATCTAGAATTATTGAAATTGTTGTTATTGTTTCTGTTTAACCTGACCAACAGAACCTCTTTTAGGAGGATAACCAACAATTTCAAAGCATCTATCAATAGTATGTCCAATTCTATTACAATGAGTACATTTTAAACTAGGATTAGGTCCTCTAGTATTTCCATTATTATTACCAGTGTTATTTACAGACCTTCTCCTATTATCCACAGAGTTAGATTTAACAACAAAGGACACACCAGTACCTTTGATCCACTGCTAGCACCTCTATGAGATTCCTCTCTAGAGACAATAGCAAAGGCTGTCTTTACAGAGGGCAGTGGATCACTGGTTAACAAAGTTGTCCTAACAGGTTGGTATACTTCATCAAGCCCCATTAAGAATTGCATGAGTTTAATAAGAGAATTAAAATCATTGAATTCTTTTGAAGCTTGACAAGTACACATAGGCAGTTGAACTAAGGAATCAAACTGCTTCCACATTGTGTTCAACTTATGATAATACTCTGCAACAGAACTTCCATTCTGTAACAGACTATTAATCTTTTGATGTAAGTTGAACATAACACAACCACCAACTCTATCATAAGTTTCCTTAAGATCAATCCACACATCTCTAGCATATTTAGAAAACACTTGTCTAAATACAACTCTTCACATACAGAATTAATCAACCAAGACAAGACAACATAATTACATCTATCCCAATGATTAGCAAGAA
>JAUTDX010000948.1:0-97297 GCA_030844895.1 Ambrosia x helenae
CCAGCCAAGGCGGAAACGCGAGGTGCGACTTTGAAAGCTTTCCAAGCAAAAAGGTCCACACGAGCATTAATTTAAAACAAGTAGGAACTTCCATTAAACAATCAAATCCGTTCAACATTAGTTAATTGTTTAGTTCTAAAACCATTGTATGTAAATGTCTAAACTTATTACGACAACACAACGGTCCCAAAGAAGGTATATCCCAAAAATGCTCGCACGCGACCCCTGCAAGTTCCATTATCCATGCTAATTTCCTGAAAAACATGCATGTAAAATATATGGGTCAACACAAAGTTGGTGAGTTAATGGTGTTTTGTATTTGTTGGACATGTAATCCAAAATGACTAAATCATTGCCTAGCTAGGGCAATAATCAAATGTGATCTGACATGAGCCCATAACCAAATCCTTGACATGTTGTGCCTCGCCCATTGTACATAAGGACAATGAATAATGTGAAATTACAAGCACCTCTTTTGATATTTGTCATCCGGTCAGAGCGACTGACCAAGAGTGGGGGTGTCAGCCAATAGATCTATCCTGGTGCTTCATCGCTAAGTCCATAGCTAATGGTTATGGTATGATATATGACACGGAGGGCTTAATGGATCCGAACCTTGATGTCTCATGTTCACATAATAGTCATGTAATGTAATTGAAAACTGTACGCATGTTTTTTCCCCCGAAAAATGTAAAAACTGTAAAAAGGGCCATGAATACTCACTTGATGTTTGGATGCTAAACTGAATGAATCTGGCACTGTGTGTTGTCTAGGAACCCTCAAATGCATTTGAAAGCAACTTAGGCTATGTTTGGCTCTAACTACCATGCATTAGTTCACCCGACTGTAACACCTATGGACTAGGGGCTTTCTGTACCACCATCCACGTGTGTCACACACTGTACGTGTCAATAATTGTCCGTTTGATTATTCTGGTGGTGTGTGTTTATTCTGTTTTTGGCAAAACATATGTTTTGACTTACTAATGTTACCGTGTGGCTTTTATGTCACAGTTTTATAAGCCTAGGGTAAAATATGGACATATTTTACTATAATATTGTGTAAAAATTAACATGTTTTGGCACTTTTGTCTTCAAATGTACACATTTTTATAGTATTTAACATAGGTTTCTAGGAAAACCATCGTGTTATAAATGGTTAACACATATTTTTGTTGTCCTTAACACATGTTTTCAAAACATAGTTTAGTGTATGTTACAAAACTAGATGATTTTGGCTTAGATTTGGGCCGGTCTTGACCCCCATACACTCATGCATACATTCAAATGTGTGTGGTGGGGGTACGTAAATGTCAATATACGAGTTCTATCTTGCATATATTTCTGTACATATTTGTGACCGAGTATGTATAAGCTAAACATCAATCTTTTAAAATTAAAACTTAAATATTTTAGTTAGTTTAACTTAAACAACCCATGGTTTATAGTGTGCGAAGGTGTGTGTACTCGAGTCTCATTACATGTGACCGAATAATATACAAAAGAAGGATAATGGTCGGTTTTTTACCTTGGGTGATAGCCGAGTATATATATAAGAAAAATAAGCAATCTCCCTTCCAACTGACTCCTAAAGACTTGCTAGTGGCTTGGAATCCTAGTTGATGAGGAAAAGTGATCGAACTAGACCCTCTTGGGTCCCTTTGGTTTCGAGCCGAATGGTAACAAGGAAACGAAAGGTAGGTCAAGTGTTAGTGTATCATGAGTTGTTGTGGTGTGGAAAAATGGCTTCCTTGATCTCCTTTATATAGCCGAGAGAGAGAGGGAAAGAGCTTGGATGATTGGCTCACAAATGTGGTAAGTCAAAGACTATCTTTCATGGAGTGCTAAAGGTGAAGGGTGATGGTGGTGAAACAAGTTGACTTGGGTTTTTGTTGGGTTGTGTAGGGGTGGCTTTGGCGATTATACATGGGGAAGGGGCAAGCATGTTTTGGTAATGTTGACAAATAATCCATCTCAAATGTTCTATGTTGTGCCTACTTTGTGCAAGATGTTGACCTTGATTCAAGTGTAGGTGGACTAGGGAAGGTGCTAGCTGATTTTTGTATGTTGGTGGACATTCTTGGATGGTTAAGGGACATGGAAGTGTAGATGTGAATAGTTCATTTGCATGTTAGTCTTAAACCTAGATTGGTGGATCACTAGATAGCTTTGTGACTAGGAAGTGAATAGACATGTGTGTGTATGTATGCGATTTGTATATGTGTGTGTATAGGTAGTTTTTTGTCATTTCTCCACTCCATGGTTGTGTGTTATGTTGTCGTGTGTATATATGTATATATAGAGATGTGAGTGTGTCTTGTACTAGTGAGATAATGTCCAAAACAATATACATCCTCTTTCCCTAGGGAATGTGTGGGCCGAAAATTACATTGGGAAAGAGCAAGGTATTTTAAGCAAGTCAACATGTGTAAGTCTTGTTACCTAAGGTGGACTAAGATCCCATTACAGTAATTTTCTTGGATTTGATGGGATTGTGTTATGCATGTATGTATGCATGGCTGTGGGAATGTATAGTATGTGTGTTAGTGTATTTGTTTAATCCACATGTTCATGTAAGTCTAGGTAGAATAAGTTACATTATTTATTACTATTTACATTATTATTATTATTATACAATAAAATGACAAACTCTTTTACTTGAGAAGAAGAATGAACAACGGTGGAATTGGAATTGGGAATTAATGTTAGGAATTGGAGTGGACAAACTGAGGCCTAAGGTGAATCCATTTGGTGATGCTAAACCTATAGAGGTTTTGCTTCAGGAAAAAAGTGTGATTATTGGAAGATTTATTTTAGGAATGTTTGAGAATATATTTTCTGATCAAAGGACCATAACTAAACAGTTATTTGGAATGTTCCTAATCATTACAGGAGTGGAACAATCATCCACTCATATAGAATAAATAATAATATTGTGTGTTGGGTGGGTGTTGGTGGTGTGCGTTTTTATAATGTGTCTTAATAGTGATGGATGAATCATGAGATAAACCATTCGGAACAGTAACGATCGCTTTACAATGCCGAAAACGACTATCGTCAATATGGTTTATATAATTCAAAGAAACTAGGATGCAAAGGAACTTCAGGTCAACCAGACGTTTGTCAAAAGAATTTTGTACTATGCATTCTCACACAATGTCCAACAACTGAATGTTACATTCTTGCATAATAGTTGTTTGGAGTTGTTTGGTGATGTAAAAAAAAGGTCACACCTGTAACTAAGTTTAGTGTCGGAGAAGAAAAAAATACATGCTTGAAATCAAAGGGAGGGTAAACAAAATCGTCTAATTTCATTCGTTTGCTAGTGCCAATCGGACTGTTGAATTCTTTCCCCAACCAGTACACCAAACTCTGTATGGGTTGCTTGTTTAGCGCCGATCAGACTGTTGATTTCTTTCCGCAACTGGTACAATGAACTTTGTATGGGGTTGCTTGTTAGCGCCGATCCGACTGTTGATTTCTTTCGCAACCAGTACAACGAACTCTGTATGGGTTGCATGTTAGCGCCGAACCGACTGTTGATTTCTTTCCCCAACCAGTACAACGAACTCTGTATGGGTTGCTTGTTAGCGCCGATCCGACTTTTGATTTCTTTCCGCAACCAGTACAACGAACTCTGTATGGGTTGCTTGTTAGCACCAATCCGACTGTTGATTTCTTTCCGCAACCAGTACTGTTCATGCATGCCCTCAACTTTTTATTTTAGCATGCATGCCCTCAACTCTGTTGGTTGTGGTTTGGCAGAAGTTTCAGCGTTTCGTTAGTCCATGCAGACAAAAACTTTTGACAGTACCGGTCCGACCACAACCAACGATGAAGGCAACCTGAAACAACATATAAAACCTGTCAAAAGAACATACTTGAAATCAATGGGAAGGTAAACAAAAATCAACTAATTTTCATCCGTTTTGTTTTTCCATTTTTATGAAAACAGTAATGGAAGAATGTTTTCTCCTTGTTCGAATTATGGATCTCGTTGTCGCTAAGGTTAGTGGATACGATGGATCAGAGAGATTTAAAGTTAATAAAACTCATATATCTAGTCAATGCAAGTTGGTGGTTATTATTTTGTTTTTTAAATTTTTTAATTTTTTTTAAATAATTATATTAAAAAAATAAAAAACCAATTCAAAACACCAAAAAATACCCAAAATAAATCTTTGATTCAAAGCGCCTCGCTTTGGCCATAGTGAGGCGCTTCGAGTCAAAAATTCAGCTTTTCTGACCTCGTACTGAGGGTAGTTAAAAAGTAACCCAAGCGCTTTGCTTTGGCCAAAGCTGGGCACTTTAGGGAGGGTGTAAATAGAAGTGGGGGGTTTTATTATAACCACCCAAAATAAAATTCATAAGTAAGAAAAAACAACAACATATAATTCAAATACCATTTAAAATGTTACATAATGGTGTTCGTTCCAGGTCACCTAAAAAAGAAACAAATTTAATATAAATATAACTTGAATTATTAAATTAAAAAATGTGGGTTGAAGTTTTAATTACTTTTAAACATTGATTAATTAAAGTTGTAACAACTTACCAAATAAAGTGTCACTTTTCAATGGATGCTAGATCACTTAGACGTATCCTATTTATATTTGAGCCAACAAAAAGTAAATAATCTAACTGGAAAATAATAAAGGTATAAGCGATGAATATATTAAAAAAAATCTAATTCAAGGCAATAATCTAATCCGAGTCAAAGTCAACCGCCACAAACAACTTGCCAAAAAAAATGACATTTTGAGTTATTAAACAAAATGCATGTAAGCTCATTTTATTACATATGACGTCAGAAAGAATGTTTATTGTAGGAAGAAATAGGTATAATATCGGCTTTATATATGCAAGTTTTATTCTAATATGTTATTTATTAGACTGAATGACAAGTTTTGTCCTTTAACTTTGTACCAGATTGCAAGGCATGACCTTTAACTTTAAAATTGATTTGTTTTGTCCTTTATGTATTAAAATTTTGCACGTTATGTCCTTTGTTGCTAACCCAGTTAATTTTTTTCGTTAAGTGGAGGGTAAAATTGTCTTTTTACTCTTAATACCTGCCAACACCATAACCTACCATCACCACCTACCGCCGACCACCACCGCCTGCCTGACCACCACCACCACCTGCCGCCGACCACCACCACCGCCTGCCTGACCACCACCACCGCCATAACCTGACCACCATAACCTAACCACCAATCGATAGAGAGGAGTTCGTCAGAGACATTGGGGATTGTTGGTGCATTTGTGACCGTGGCTATGCAACTCCTATGGGCTTAGTCTAATAGAACTAGAATAGGGGCGATTGTGGTAGCCCAGGCGAAATGCCTGATGCCCAGCCAAGTTTAGTTAATTAGTTAGCCTATATATATTTGTGTACGGGTTTAGGGTTTCTAAGAGAGAGTTGCAACAGTCTCTAGGAGAAGACTACTGTGTGTGGTCTAGTCCAGGTTGGCCTGAGGTTGAGCTCACCTCAGGCCGGCATCCCATTCAACAACGTATGTATGTGTGTATGTATGAAGAATCTGTGCCGACTTGTTTATCATATATGAAAGTAAGATTCTTAGTTCTACACATATATTTATTTATTGTTTATCTATTCGGTTTGATGTCTTGTGGAGATAATCAGGAGCGATTGGTGATGTAGTATCGGTCCTACACGTGTTAACAGTGGTATCAGAGCATGGTTACGAATCGGAAGGTCTAACCACCTCTCGATTCACGATTGCTCTTGATTTTGGGTTTTATTTCCACTATAACTCATTCGAGACGTAATACCGAATCACGGTTAAGGGTTTCAGCAGGTTGTTTTGGTTTAAATCCAAGTTTCGTTGGCTGTTTTGGAGTTTGTTTCTTATTCGGTTCTAAAGAATTATGTAAACAGATTCAAGAGCACAAAGAACAGTGGATTGGTTTTATTAAAATTGATATTTGATCCGTTTGAGTGGGGAGCTTGATTTGCTTGTGAAAGATTATCGTGGATTAGTTAGTAAAAGATTTGTCAAAATCCTTTACTACATAATCGAATAGGAGAAGATTTGATATTATCTCCTTTCCTTATCAACAACATAGCTGTCAACGTTAAAGGTTTCAATTAGTTTGTTTGTCGGTGGAGCTTTATTCAAATTTGGTGGTCCTTGAATTTATTAACTTCGTTAATTATATGAAAGTTCATTTATCAACTTCGCTAAAAATTCAAGTACTTCAATTGGTGCACTTGCATTGGAACTTAGCAAAATCAATCATAATTAAAAAAAACGGTGCTTTGCTTTTCTCAAAGGAGGTTTTGGAATTTTATTATTCAAGGCATTTGGTGGTGTTTATCATTTCCAATGGATACATACGGTGGTATTTATCTTATTAAGTAAATTCAAAAGTTATTCTTGGAATATAGACACTAGTTATTTAAAGTGGAGATTTTTTTTGTGGTGTATTTACGTGATATACGGTTGGATTTTCAATTATGTACCTGCTGGTTGTGAATGGGGGAAACCAAAAATATACACGTCAATGTGGTAATATTTTGCAGAGAAAAAGGGGGAGATAATTATTTCTTTGGCAAAATTATTAAAGCATTGTTCTCTGAAAAATTAGATGTGCGAGATTTTGTTAAAATATTTTTGCAATGAAGCTGGATGCTCGTTACTAATTAGTTGAAGATTGAACCTTATCATATGCCGATTACTTGGGTCCTTTATTAATCAGGCGTAAATTCTTCATAGGAGGAAAGATACAGATTATGGTGGATATAGAAGTAATTTGGATAGATTACATTGAAGGGGAGATTGGATGTGAAAGGTTTCGGGTATTCGGTGGATTTGTGAAGATATTAGACAGAGTCAGACACAACTGATTGAGAGACGAAGATCAAGTCTTATCATAGAAGAACTGAAATCATCAGTCAAGAGGGAGTTTGTTAGTGCATGTTTTGTGACTGATGATTATCAGTGTTTGTCAGAGTTGATAGCAACGGTCAAGGGGAGTTTGTTGGTGCATTTGTGACCGTGGCTATGCAACTCCTATGGGCTTAGTCTAATAGAACTAGAATAGGGGCGATTGTGGTAGCCCAGGCGAAATGCCTGAGGCCCAGCCCAAGTTTAGTTAATTAGTTAGCCTATATATATTTGTGTACGGGTTTAGGGTTTCTAAGAGAGAGTTGCAACAGTCTCTAGGAGAAGACTACTGTGTGTGGTCTAGTCCAGGTTGGCCTGAGGTTGAGCTCACCTCAGGCCGGCATCCCATTCAACAACGTATGTATGTGTGTATGTATGAAGAATCTGTGCCGACTTGTTTATCATATATGAAAGTAAGATTCTTAGTTCTACACATATATTATTTATTGTTTATCTATTCGGTTTGATGTCTTGTGGAGATAATCAGGAGCGATTGGGTGATGTAGTATCGGTCCTACACGTGTTAACAGGGATCTTGGGTCTCCGAAATTCGCCACCCTCTCCTGTAAAGAAGTCGTATATAATCTGCCACTATCAGCCCCCAAACCTTAATCACTTACACAAGAAGTCCTGTTCTAGTGTTCTCACTGAGACAATTTCACGAACACCTTCACGACAACCCTATCAACATATTCAAGACCTCTTGCAATCAAGCAAACCATAATAACCTGACCACCAATCACAGAGAGAGAGAGAGAGAGAGAGACCACACCACCACCGTCTTCCGCCGTCCCCCGCCACCATTCACCGTCCTCCGCCCCCTACCCCACCACGAACCACTCCCTCTGCCTACAGATCCGTTTTCAGAGCCCAAAACCTACAACCAAAAATCGACCCCCGCCAACCCCACCATCACCGTCACCTCCAACAAACCACCGTCGACCACCGCCCACCGTCTTTTCAGATCCACCATTCAGATCCCATACCACCCTCGTCTTTCAAATCTGTTCGTCGACCCACCATTCAGATCTGTTCGTCTCTGTTCATCGTCCCTAGAGCACCCCCAACGAACCACCCTTGTCTTTGTTCCTCGTCTCTGTTCATCATCTCGTTCTCTCTCTCTGTCTTTCTCTCTCTGTCGAATCACTTTCTCCCACGCTTTCTCTCTGTCCACCGGAAGGGTGTGGGTGTGGTGGTGTTGTGGTCTGCTCGGCCGGAGCTCCGCCGGAGGCGGTGGCAGGTGGTGAATGAAGGTGATGGTGGTGTGGGGATGGAGGTAGGTGGTGGTGGTGATAAATGAATGAGAGAGAGATAGATTAATATATATAAAATTCTTTTTTTTAATTTTAAAATTTTTTCTAAATAAATGGGTAAAAAGACAATTTTACCCTCCACTTAACGAAAAAATTAATTGGGTTAGCAACAAAGGACATAACGTGCAAGATTTTAATACATAAAGGACAAAACCAATCAATTTTAAAGTTAAAGGTCATGCCTTGCAATCTGGTACAAAGTTAAAGGACAAAACTTGTAATTCAGTCTATGCATTATTTGGAAGTTGCACAATGATAATTAAGTTATTAGTTATATATTTTATAAAACTTTGAAATGCAAGTACCGTAAAAAGTAACTTGTCTTTGATTGAAAGTTTTTATGTTTTTATTGTATTTTAAAAGCATTTTTGTTTTTTTAAACAAATACCAAATATATATATGTGCATAAATTTACAGCATACAGAGTTATACATATGAAGGAGTATTTCACTCGAGTACAACCACAATAAACTTAATAAGCAATCATGAAACTCTGTCATAAAAAATGGTTAAGAAGATGTTTTACTTATGTGGAAATGAAGAAGAAGATGGAGAACAACTTTCAAAACCAAATGTTTAAATAATTATGCTTGAAATGTCTTTATATTCATTAAGAATTGTGATCTCTATGATTGAATCAAATGATAAATGATTTTAAATCGGAATATATATATAGGCTATATATCCGTAGGAAACTTGGTTGAGTTGGAGAATCCCTTGAAACCCATCTCATGGACACAATCCTGCCACGTCTACCATTTTGTGTTTTGTTAGGAAGGGCAATATGGTCCAAAGACCCATATCATTGCTCAATGTGCTCTGACACAAACTTTCTTTTTCTTTGTGCAGATATCATATCATCTTACACCCTACTTCTTTTTGTTAATAAATTAATATCCTCTCTTTCTCATAACTCATCCATACACACTCCTTGTTCATATCCTTATTCAATATCACACACTCCTCTCTCTCTTTCTCTCTCTCTCTCTCTCACTCATAGACACACACTACTTTCTCTCTCTCACACACACTCCTCTCTCTCGCTCGAAACAGATCTGAATGGGGGTGGGGGTGGGATCTCGAACGTGGTGGGTTTTCGTGGTTGCGGAGATAGGTGGGTGGAGGTGATGGGTGGTGGTCTACGGTTGGTTTGGAGGTGATGGTGATGGTGGTTTTTGGAGGTGATGGTGGTCGACGGTGGTTTTGGAGGTGACAGCGGTGGTCGAACAGATCTGTACCAGGTCTGTTTCTTGTTGTTGTTATTATTATTGTTATTATTTTCCTTCACACTCTGCTTCATATATCTCTAATTATGTTTGAACGATGTGTTTAGTCAAAATTTGTTTATCTGCTCAAGTTCTAATCTAATTGTTTTGTATCTTAATATGTTATTGCTATTGCTAATCCTCATAGATAGATAACTCTGTTTTTTATTGGGTATAGTTAGTTGATACAAATACTAATGCTTTTTTAATTGCTTGCGTTTGTGCGTGTTAACACTCAACTACTTTAAAATGTGTCTGGATCACAATCTTTATTTTCTCAACATATCATATATCTAATTTTTTTTCTTAGCTAAGGTATTGTTTGTTATTGGATTGGAAGAAACATCTGATCAGCTTGGTGGCTTTTCATTATTATTCCTTGAACTAAATAAATAAATTCCGTATCTTACTACGTACTAAATTCACATTGGTTTAATCTCTTTTTTTATATATATGATACATATGTGTTGATTTTTCTACACCGATTGCTTTTGTTTTAATGCATTCAACCAGACCAGAGCTCTGACTCTCCATCCTGAAGTAATGATAAATGTTTAATCATACATACATACATACATTTCAATTTCATTGGTGTATCAACTAACTCATATTTGGATTTTAGTTTCTAGTTTCTTCTACGACATCATGAGCTAGAGCAGCTTCATCATTTGACACCCCATGGTTTTCTGGAGTTGGGGGAGGAGGGTTGCTGATATCTTCAGTTACTAAGAGATCATCATCATCTTCTGTTGGGGCTTGCTTTGATTCCTCTTGTTTTACCTGATTGAAGGTTGTTGCGATTGCCGAGAGCTTCTGCGAATTGAACCATCAAATAGTAGCATGTATTTATTCTCGTATAAGAATATGAAGATATATATGATAAGAGCACAAGTTGATGATGTTCCAGCTATGAGGAAAAGCCCCAAAAAGCTATCTAGCGAGAGCCTACCAGACCTTTTTTATAACTGTTTTATATCAGTTTTTAATATGATGTTGTCATAATTTGATAGGTTATGGAGATCGGTGATCAGGCTCGGTGGCTACGAACAGGTTTTCTCAATCTCATACATCTTTTGTGTAGTGTACTTTTTTCATGACTAATATTTATTTCTTTGTTTGTTGAGAAATAATAGATAAAATGGGAGGTGATTAAGATCCGGTTTGTGTGTACAATCAAATGTTGCAATGAAGATTTTTACTTTTTTGTTACAAAGAGTTGGAGTTTTACTGTTTGTAATTAAGATTTTTACGGTTGTGTATACAATTTATTGTTTGTGTTACTTTTTGTTTGAATCGAGATCTTGTTACGTAAATCTAGACCATAAGTGTCGGTTACATTCATTGTTACAAATGGAACATGTGTCGGTTACATTCTTAACTGTTTAAATAGTTACATAAGCACCATTAACTCGTCAACCCTTTTAATCAATTCATAAGATATCTACATATGTAACAATGGCTATTTGGTTATCTAACATCATTAGTTACATGCGTAACATCTATCAGATTTTCTGGTACATATGTCAGTTTTGCTACGTACCATATTGACCTGGATTTAGTAACTACTGAACCAAAATCAAAATTTAAAATATACATATTAATGTCATAAATGTGCTTTTAAAAAATTCAACTATTTCTAATTTATAATAATAAGAAAATTGAGAATATTTTATACTACACAAATATACTTATAATAATAAGAAAATTGAGAATATGTGTTATTATAATATTACATTCTATATTCATTGTAAGGTGAAACAAGCTTCACGTAAACCAACCAGTTCAAAGTATTGCAAAAGTTAAAAAAAGAAAGCAAAAGTCAAAGGGACTTTTATGGATTTGATGGTTTTAGCAGATCAATGTACTTTTATTTGTCTTATCCTAACACTTTTAATAAAAATCTGACCATAATGCCCTTTGGAGAAGTTAAAATTAAAAGGACATTTCATTTATTAATATAATATAGATTGATCAATCTCAACCTTTGATAGTGTTTGATCAATGGTCACCATTGAGTTTCATGGGTTTTTTCAACTCAAGGGGGTTTCTATTTTATATATATATATATATATATATATATATATATATATATATATATATATATGTGTGTGTGTGTGTAATGATTTGTATTAGGATTAGGAAAAAATAATTTAACTAATTTGATAAATTTATAACCGAAAATGTTAATTATTAAATTTTAAACATGTTAGGATATCTATATTTTAAAGGTATTAAGTAGGTTTAATTGTTATCATTATTAAGTTAAATTCAAAAGTTTGAATTTTTTTTAAATATTTAGATCATTCAAATTTGAATTAAAGGTTTTAATTAAGTCTAATTGTTACTATTAATATCTCAAATTCAAATTTTAGAATTTTTATATTGTTAACAAAAATTTAGAAATTAAAATTATAGATATTAAAATATGAAATTATATACATAAATAGAACATTTAATATTCGAGTATTTGTAAAGTTTAACCGAAATCTATCATTTAAAATTCTAGTATTCGAAAATTAAATTTTAACTTGTAAATAACTTGAGAAATTTATAACCAAAATTATTATTTATTAAATTTTACAAATATTCGAAAATATCTAATTTAAATGTAATAAGTGGGAGTAGTTGTTACCTTTATTAATTTAAATAAACAAATTTAATATTTTTTAAATATTCAATTCATTCAAAATTTGAATTAAATGTTTTAAATATATAATTAAGTTTAAACGTTACCATTATTATCTTAAATTCTAAATTTTGATTTTTTTAATATTAACTAAAATTTAAAAATCTAAATAATAGGTATCAAAATTTGATATTAGATACTTACATAGAAAATTAGTGTTCAAAATATTTTTAAGGTTTGATCGAAATATATAATTTCAAGTTATAGTTTTCAAAATTTTAGTTTTAATTTGTAACTAATTGAGAAATTTTTTAACCATATTTATTAACTATTGTAATTTAAATAAATTAGGAAATCTATAATTTAAAGATAATAAGTATGTGTAATTTTTACCATTATTAACTTAAATAAAAAAATTTAAATTTTTTAAAAAATTCAGATTGTTCAAAATTATGAATTAAATATTCTAGTTAAGTATAATTTTACCATTATTATCTTAAATCCAAATTTTTAATTTTTTTATAATATTAACTGAAATTCAAAAATTAAAATTATATATGTTGAAATTTGAAATTAAATAAGTAAATATAACATTTAGTATTCGAGTATTTTTAAATTATAACAATAGTTGTCAAAAGCACGCCTAGGCACGCGCCTAGGCTCAAGGCACAACCAGGCGCACCAAGTGCGCCTCGCCCTGTGAGGCGCGCGCCTAGGCACTAAGGCGCACTATCGGGGGTGATTTCTAGCCAAATTCAGGCTAAAAGTTGCCTAAACCTCTAAAACATCCTAAACGAGTTATGAACAAGTCCTAAACAACCCTAAAACAACCTAATGTAGCCCTAAACAAGCCTAAAACATCTCTAAAATCCCTAAAAATGTATTTTATACTATGCGCCTAATTATAAAAAACCCTCATTTTTTATGTGCCTTATGCCTAGGCTCCAGGCTCAGCCTATGCGCCTTGAGTGCGCCTAGGCGCTTTGACAACTATGATTATAACTGAAATCTATAATTTCAAATTATAGTATTTAAAATTTGAATATTAACTTGTAACTAATTTGATAAATTTGTAACTGAAATTATTAATTGTTCAATTTTATATATATTAGAAAATCTCTAATTTAAAAGTAATAAATAGGTGTAATTGTTACCCCTATTAACTTAAATTCAAAATTTTGATTTTAAAAAAAAAAAATTGAGCTCATTCAAAATTTCAAGTCAAATGTAATAGATATATTAATTAATTCTAATTATTAACATTATTATCTTCAATCCAAAATTTTGATTCTTTATAATAATATCTAAAAATTAAAAATTAAAATTATAGATATTAAAATTTGAAACTAAAAACTTATATAGAACATATAGTATTCGAATATTTTTTAAGTTTAACCGAAATCTACAATCTCTAAATCCTTTAAGACATTGAATATGATTTCACAGTTGAATTTATTCTGCAGAACGTCAAATAATGTTGATAATGCATAAAAAATTAACATCATCATAACACGTAGATCCAACCACATAAAAACCCGACAATAGGGAAATCCAACAATTCGAAAGTCGTGATTCATATACATGCATATTTTGCATATGTAATGTTTTATAAATAGTTTCAACATTATCTAAGATGTTCATGATACAGGTAAATCACAATATTTTATAGTTGTAAACATTATCAAGATGTTACAAACACATTAAAATATATGTAAAAGTTTTAACCTAATATATTATAAAGATACTATACAATTATTCAAGAGATTAAAACACTATAAAGATTCAAGATTTAATCACATATTTTCAAGATGTTTAAACATCTGTAATGTGACATCCGGTAATCATACACACATTTTTACGCTTGCTTCACGGTTTACTTGCTGAATTTCGGGAGGAAATTCTTTTTAACTTGGGGATGATGTGATACCCCGCAATTTCAGGTTAACACTTTAATTGAACTCTAGTTAACTTGCATGTGTATACGTGACTAAACACTTGACTAGGGTTAGTTAAGAAGGTCTTTCTGTATGTTGTAGGGTAATAACATATGTTAGGTGATAATAACATACGTTACATTATAATAAGGAAGGTTATTATCAAAACACACACACGAGTCCTGTATCCCGAACGTTGGTGAATTGTCAAATACACATGGTCATATGTTGAATTGGATGATAGTGGATGGGGATTAACATGATTATGTGAGTTGGTTGCTTAATAGATGATCGTTACGTTAATTCTGCGAATTATGTGCACTTTATGATCGTTATGTAATTAATACGCTACGAGATGATTAAAACTATAGTTTTTTATGTGATTTTTTGGGAATAATATTATTTGACTAATTCTCGGGGCTAAGTTGTGACAACTGGCAAAAATCCAGGTATTATCCATACAGTATAATAACTATAGATATGATTAGATGTTTTGTGTTAGATTCGATTTGGCGATAATTAGAAAGATATTATCGGGGTATGGGTATTGACTGAGATTTATTGGAAATTTTAGTAGTCCCGTATCACTTAGTGGTAAATTATCGTATTAAACATTGGTGACGACCCGGCTAACGGTGGAAAGTTCAGTTTTGACTCGTGATGTTTGATTTAGCATAAAATAATATTTTATGGATAAGAATATTATTAGGATTGTTTGAGGTATTGAATGATGATTTCTAAATCGTCCAAGTCTAGTAGTTGCGCGTTTTTGAGTTATGACGCGAAACTGAGACCCGGTACGGTAGGTAAATCTCCAGTAAAACTTAATTAGCTCAAAATGAATAATTTTTATCGGGGAATATTATTAGATGCCAAAGGGGTAAAAACCTTAAGTATTTAATATTTATGGGTTTTATAAATTGCAAGATTGTGTATATTAAGTATAAAGTTTTTTTATAAAAAAAGTAATATACCCAACCCCCCTCCCCCATGTACGGTCCCCCCCCTTTATATTATTATTATTCTTATCATTATTATTATTCCTTATGATTGCCATTAAAAACCCTCACACTTAATCCCAAACCCACACACTACATTATTCTTTCACCATTGTCTACACATACATAGAAAACCATCCAACTTCCTCTCTTCCTCTCCCTCCCCCTAACCGAAAATCCCCATCACCACCATCGTTCTTCTTTTTGTTCATCTTATCATCATAATGAACTCAAGGACATGAAGATAGTTGTAATATTGGTGATCTAAAGAATGAACCTTCAAGCAATCTAGAGATTTTAGAGAAAAAAACAATCATTTCAAGGGTTTTTCAAGGTAACCTTCTTTAACCAAAAAAATCCTACTAAAATCTTCTTATTTCTGTTTTGAAGTAACATTCACAAAATAACCAAGGATATTAAAAAGGGTTTTCATAAACTACCTAATGGGGATGAGATTGAAGGAAAAATGGTGATGAATATGTGAGTGTATGTGTGTGTATGTGTGTGAGTGAGTGTGTATGTGTGTGTGCGTGTGTGTATTCGTGTGTGTGTGTGTGTGTGTTTATAGAGTATTTGTTTTGATGTTTTGATGGTTAATATGCTTAGATCCCTTGATTTTAGTCCCATTCAAGAAGGGTTTTCAAAGTGATTATAAATCTGAAAAATAATCTTGTTTTAATGTTGGTAATGGACTAAATAAGTGGAATAATAACAATATTAGTGAAACATGGGTTGTTGATGTACAAGAATGTGTTTAGGTGTGAGTTAATGATGAGTTTAGGGATGATTTTTTATACAAACTCAGGTCTGATTATAATAAAGTTATAAGGGATTTCATAAGCTTAAAATGAGGCAAAACAAGTTTTAGTAGGATCTACACGCTTGGGAAACCTTGCATGTACGATCAGGACTCGTTTTTCGGCTTAAAACGCCAAAATAAAAGCTTTAAAAGCTAATATTCTAAAACTGAATTGAAACAGGTTTTTAGGGTTTATTTTTATGAAAAATAAAGCATGATGAAGTAAATGTGAAAGACCTAAGTCGAAAACCTAAGTATACTTGCAAAAGACGCGTGAAAATACATGTTTTCGGTGAATTTTGTGCACTTATGATCCATGCATTTAGGTCTGATGTAAAATAACTATGTGAGATTAAAATGTAGTATAAAAATCACTAATTAAGGTACAATAGATGTTTACCTTAATAATATACGCTTACATTGCAAAACTATGTCCTGAAAGTCGTCCGAAACGTGATTTTAACGCATATTATGCTTATGTGTTGTAGCAAAAGTTGAGCAGCCAAAATAGTCTTGTTACATGGATTTTATGCATGTTCTATGATTTAAATAGAGTCTATAGGAAAATCATAGGTTGACATGAGATATTGGGAGTTGCTTGATGTGGAAATCTGCATAAACACGTTCTAGTGTGCTTTCTGTGCTTATGATTGATTTGCATGTTGGGATAAATAGTCAAGATATGATGTGCAATATTAATATGACACCATGAAAGTGTAAGTAAGGACTAAGAGTTAGGTGATTAAATGTTGAATGAACCATGCGATGTCTAGACTTAACCGTTCGTCACATGTCACCAATGGGTTAATGGGGTAAGGGATAACTAAAAATCAATGCTTTTGGTTTAACCAAGTCAAGGTGGTTTGGTGAATAGATTGATTGGATTTAGTATAGTTACTAAATGGCCCTACGGATTGGGATGTAATTAGGTGAAGGATTGTAACTTGGAGTTGGAAATTACCCAAGTTGTTGCATTGAGGTGAGTTTCACGGCCCCTTTTCTTTAAATGTTTTTGAACGTTTTTACAAATCGGGGGATTAACATGCTTGTATGATGAGTTAGAATAGAAATTTAGAACACTTGATGGCCTTAGGTCGATGCCTCGGTGGGTACGATTTTCGTAACACCAGTGTCCCCTTCGGGCTGACACACTCCCTACACTTCTTAATCATTAACTCTTGGCTAGAGCCGTTGTTTATGTTATAGATCTATTGGGTTGACGCCCCCGTTTTCATGATTGAGTTTAGTTGTATTTGAATGAAAAATGAACATAACCTCCAAAAAGCTCCTCTTGGACTAGAGGTCTCCATGGGAACAAAGTTATGGCTTGATTAGGAGCCTAGGGATACATCATACTTGATAGATTTTCGCGAGTCTACTTGGTTTTCTTCTAGTGATAATTGATCATACATTTTCGTTAAACTTGAAAGTTTATTTGTTGCTTTTAAACCTATGAACTCGCCAACATGATGTTGATATTTTTAAGCATGTTTTTCAGGTACTGATGCTTAGGTTGTTAGAGAGTGGTTTAGTTGGGCACTACGATGGACATGATGTTGGGACCGTTTAAATTACCTAAAAACAATGTTTATTTTGTTTTGTAATACAATATTAACGTAAATTTCGCTTCATCTTGGTAGAACTTGTTTTCTTTGTTTCAACAACTTTCGTCATCCAAGAATTTCAAAACAATGTTTAACTAGAGGGTGTTAGCAAGATGTCCATACGTAATTACACGTGAACCACTAAACTTTGTGGTAACAACTTCCGCTACCTCATGACTTGCATTCCGTTGTGCGCTGTCGGGGTGTGACATAAGTCTTATTAACGGGTCCGTTAACAAGAAAAGGCCCCAGAAACCCGTAGTTTTCACCCAAGGCCCAAATATTAGCTTAATGTCTCTATAAAAAAAAACATAGGGAACCCTAGTTCCCCATATTCACGGCCGCAAGTACCCACCCCATACACTCTCAATTTCAACCAAACAATCAACCTTCTTGTTAATCCAAGTGGTGTAAGGTGAAACCTTCAAACCTTGAGGATTTCTTGCATAGGAAGCTATAACTTTTATAAGTTTTTTTTGATGATTCATAATGTTTTGAAAAGCTTTTAAGATCCCTAGAAACTCTATGGGAATAAATCAAATATGTGTGTATGTGAATTCTTGGATGTTCTGGATGAAGGTTTATGAGAATTGATTTATGTAATCATAACTAGGGTTTTAGAACATGAAAAATACAGGTTTAAACATGATTGTATGTGAGGATTACATAGAATATGCGATTATGGATGATTAGGGTTTATAGATAACTTGTTGTTCAAGTTTTGATTTTTGACAGATTGTATGTGTCATTTTGTAGGCTCTCTAACATGATCATAAACTACTGTTTTTTTATTGTTTCTTGGTATGAATTTGTTGTTCATGATCTTATCTTTCCAGAATGTGTAAGACTGTGCGACTTGTTATCGATTGATATGTTTTTGGAATTTTATACAAACATGGGTCAAATCTGATTTTCGGATTAGTAATTTGTGTCAACTTTAAACGACCATAACTCGAGTTTTACAAGGAGTTAGGTCACGAAATTTGGTCAGTAAATGGGTACATGGATAGTTAAGCTTCTCCAAGTGGACTCATCTCGTTCGGATGAATACACGATTTTTAAGTATTTTTCTCATAAACTGACCTGATGTGAATGTTTTCAGAATCTTGCTGTAGTAAACGATTTTTCATAATTTTTCAATGAGGTTTTGTCACAAAACATAAATAGTTTCACAATGATTGGACACCTAGGATTATTCAGTAACATTTTGGGAGTCTAATATGATATTTAGATATTTTTCATAAATTCGTTTTGTGAGTGCATAATCAGTCGTAAAACGCAGATTATGACATATGTGTATAAGTGCTTGTTTGAAGGCTTGAATGACTCGGTTATGACTTGAACTTGTATGTACAGTTATATGAGACATATATGGCATGTATAAATGATTATAAACGTGATGTTCACCAACGGTTCGTAGGTTACTTATGCATGTAGTTACACTAGGGGTATGTTTGGCAAAACTAACTGGTGGCTGGAAGCTGGAAGCTGGTAGCTGGAAGCTGGTAGCTGCAAGCTGGAAGCTTTTTAAATATATTTTGTGTGTTTGGGAGAGTAGCTGGAGCTTTTAATAAAACGTATAAAATGACTAAAATGGTCATAATTAAAAGCTTGTAAGGAATGTTTTTATTTTATTTTTAAAATAGAATGGATATTTATGTCATTTACTCATTAAAAGCTTGTAGCTAGTAGGAGCTTTTTCTTAAACGCTAGTACTAGTAGCTTTTCACTATAGAGCTTTTTCTCCAACCTAAAAGCTTCCAGCTCCTTCAACCAAACAAAGTTTTTATTGAGTAGGATCTTTTTCTTAAAAGCTTGAAGCTTTAAGCTCCTAAAAGCTCTTAAAAGCTCCTTGCCAAACATACCCTAGGTGTCACTAAAATGTTTTTACATAAATGAACGTCTTGGACAAACGAGTTTTTGTGGTGTATTGTGCATGCACATGTACTCACGTAGTGGCACATATAATAGGGAGTCAGTAGCACGTTCCTATTACGTTTGGAGTTGGATAGCTTTTGCAACCTAATGTGAGTTTCACTACTTTTTCTCAAAAGCATGCGTCTAGGATTTGAAGACAACATTAATTCCTGGTTGGGAATCACTTACTTTTCTAGTCCAGTTTGGGACTACATTCCATCTCGGGTTTTGGGATGCATGGATTCACGGGTGAATCGGGTTTTACTAGTTTCACATCTTTTGTCCTTGATGAACTAAGCGACACACTATCACTGAAGTCCTACACTTATACCGAATGAGTTGCCGGGTTGGCAAACGGGTTACTAGTTGATAGCACTATTAGGTTTAACGAACCTCACACTGTGCTGGGATCTGGGCGTGAACTGTGACTTTACACATTATCATTGTTGATAGGCAATGATGCGAGACACTTTTGCTCACTATTGTGAGTGCATGTTACTTAGCAGTTCGGTATTACCTGTTTTTAGTTATCATGAGTGGATTAGCTACCCCTGGTATATGTTGAACTAGTGGTTACATGGTTTTGGAAACCTACACACTTACTTACTCATTTACTTTACTTTGTGAACTGACCAACCTTATGTTGACACACGCTAGCATGCTTTTGCAGTTCGCTAGGTTGGAGCACGCATAGGTCATGCATCATGTTTGTCATGGGATTTCAAAGACTTTAAACTGTTTTATCATTTACTTTTACTTTGGTTTGGGCGCTTTTATTTTGCGCATAACTACATAACTAAACTGTTTTGATTTCGCTTCCGCATTTTCTTAAAACTTTTGATTGAGTGCTAAACTTGGTTTTTGAAAACGAACTAAATGGTTTGGGCATTTAGAGTCATTCATATGACTTATGACTATGGGATCCTGGTGTATCACGCGCCTCGCGGTATAAACCCTGCAGTGAAAATTTGAGGGTGTGACATGTAATTGGAATACAACGATTACCTAATCCATATTTGGAATACGACGGTTACCTAAAAAACTGTTAAAATGTGAATGTTTATAAGCAAGGTATCAAAATTTTATCAAAATCAATTTAATTGATATTAGAATTTAAAGTTGTCAACTAATTTCGAATATGAATATGTTAAATTAAAAAAACATAAAAAAATAATTTAAAAGATATTTATTAAGCTTTCAAATTACCAAAAAAAAGGAGGGTTTGAACTAAAAGTTGTACATTATAAAAAAAAATATACATTAATTTGACTATTGTTATAATAAGTAGTTGAAAAGTTATATCAGTGTTGATTATATAATTTTTGAAATGTTTGTAAATTAAGAAAACAAAATGTAATTGGCAATCACATAAACAAAATTTATGTATTTTATTAATGCGAATATTATTTTAGTCAATTATGTGATAGAATTAGTTAATTAATTTTAATTAAGATGAATATATGTATACAAATAGTCAAAGGAAAAAAAATCATTAATAAGATTTTTTAAAAGATATAATTTCAAATTTAAAGAAGGTCAACATAAATTTTAAAATTTAAACGTATTAAACCATTAATATATACTGCCTAATTATATGAACAATTTAAAACGGGTTAAAGGTGGTTACAGAATATTCTTGTTTATGAATTTTTCAAAAAACTAAATTAAAAAATCAAAATTAGGATAATTATGGATGATTTAATAGTAACAATAGTAGAAATATAGTAAGATCAACATTTGTATGATATTTTAATATAATTATATAAAAGAATAATTGGGATTATATATATATATATATATATATATATATATTTAAAGAATGAACATTAAAATATGCAAGAAGATACACATATCTTCAACGTGAAGAACGAGAAGGCAAAATCTATAATCAACAAACATCACAGATTAAACAAATAACAGAACATAGTTAATTAATAATAAAACTTATAAATATATATGTATATTTGAAATATACATTAAAATATGCATGAAATTCATTAATTATAAAAATAATAATATAAAAAATACATAGGAGTTAAAAAACATATATTCAACATGAAGAACAAATCTATAATTAAAGAACATCATGAATAACAGATTAAAAAATAACATAAAAGGGTTAATTAATATAAAACAAATATAAAATCCATAAAATTGTAACAATTTTGTACCATATCAACAAAAAACAAAATACCCAGAATAATATGATGTAGATGAATAAATCATGATGTAAATGATCAATATTAATATAGTATGTGAACAATATCTACAAAAACTTGTAGATGGAACATATAGATAACAAAAGAAGTAATATAAAATACCACAATTAGGACTGCAAATAAGATAAAAATGAGAATTCAGAAGATGAAATGAAACAAAGGTGAGATAATACAAAATAACGAAGAAATGGATTGAGAAGAAATGAAAAAATTAGGGCTTGAAAAATACTAATTTAAAAAACATACTGTCGAATAAGTGATAGATTCAATATTATCGATCATTTGAAACAATAATGAAAAAAAACATACTATAGATTGATCTTATGAAGAAAGCTCTCAAATATTAGAGCTTTAAAAAGACAAATGGAGGAAAATGAAAAAAAAAACGTATATGTAGTCGGTAATTGATTTAAAAAAGGGGTTTTGTTATTAATTTTCATTTAGTGAGTTTAATTTTAGAATATGAAGAAAAATAAAAAAACTAAAGGAGACGTTGTCATGTGTCATAAGGGAGGAGCCAAAAATTGAAGAATGAAGAATTAAATGATATGTGACAATAGAAAGATTTGTTTATTAGTTGTTATAGATTATAGATTTAGAGATGGTGAGTAATTTAAAAGATGAGCTGTGAAAGAAAAAAAAACAAGTGAAACACACTATTTTCAAGAGTATTATGAACTTTGGGATGTGAATGCTCCGTGTCCTTTTGGAACTCTTAGTTGAAACTAGTCTGCATGCAAAATATTCCAGAAATCGACTTATGAAACACGGCGTCGACTCTTGGATCTTTGGTGTATTACGTAGTAGCTTCCACCTATCCACCAAATCCAACATTATAAATAAACATAAATCCCCTTCCACTAATTGATTGTGCACAAAAATGAAGTTATTTCAAGCTTACTATTTACTTATCTTGCTTTCATTAACAACCACCACAATAGCAGCCCAAAGATACGGCATGCCAGGGTGCAAAGATACTTGCGGCAACATCATAATTCCGTACCCTTTTGGAATCGGTACCAATTGTTCGTTCAACGGATGGTACAATGTCGATTGCAACAACTCATCGACGCCATATCTATCTGCCCTCAACAACCTCCAAGTCTTGCGTGTAGACTTGGAAAATCAAATAGTCATCGTTAATGCACCAAAATACTCTGATTGCCAAAACCCAGCTCCAAATAGCAGTCAGAGCAAGAGCATCAACCTTAATAGCAGCAGCCCATTTCTATTTTCCAAAGCACAAAATAAATTTGTTAGTGAGGGTTGTGGTAATGCTGTCATGATGGACAATCGAAGTCGAGTGCTCACCGGGTGTTCCACAAATTGTAACAATGACAGTCGTAGCGCTGGAAACAATTGCTTTGGCACCAGTTGTTGCCAAAACATAATTCCTCATTATGTCCGGTCGTACAACATTAACATCAGTAGACAGGGTGGAGATGATATTGGTTGTGGGTCTGCCTTTTTGGTGGATGAATATTCATATGTTGAAGGTAGGTTTTCCGAGAATAAAAGCTCTTATGTTCCAGTATCACTTCTCTGGACCCTACCACGAAGTTACATCGATCAAGTAGGTTGTGATGAGTCCTATTGGCAGGCGGTTTTCGTTGAGGTAGATCTGGGAAATGGTAATACAGTGGAGTCATGGAAATGCCCAATTGCTGTTGGAGTATATAGGGGAAACCCTTACATTCTTGGCGGAGTCACTGGTATGTAATTTAATTTAATGTTTATTTGGTTAATTTTAATATGTATTAGGTTTTTGTGTTTTCCTAACATGTACCGTTCTCTTCCATATGTGATTGTAGTTACAGAGGAGTGTAAAAGGTGCAGAGATGGTGGACGAGACTGTGAGTATGACCCAATATATACTGCTGATGGCGTATTAGTAAAACGCAAATTCACTTGTTCCGGTTTGCCTGATCCGCCGCCTATAACAGATCCTAAGGAAAGCAAGATATCATTGGGCGTTATTCTAGGTAATGCCCGTTTTTACTCAGATTATAATAATATATTTTTGGAAAATGGAAACTTATTTAGTCTAAGCGGTGTGCGGTGCGGCATAGAGACATCATGCGCCAGGGAGGGGAGGTAACACCGCCTCTTGATCCATCATCATCAACGGCAATGAGTTGCTGGTCATGTTGGGCCTCCCTATTGATGATTTGTTTTTTTTAAGGGAATGAGGTCCATCCTCCGCACCCTTGGACTATCATGAGAATGATAAACCTACCCCATGCTAATCTGGCAGATGAGGTAAATGACCATCATTCATGATGGGTCTCCCCCGCACCCTATAGCCTTAGATTCTAAAACTATTCAACATTAGCTATTGGGTGTGGAGACAATGAATGAGGGTAGTCCTCATTTTTAAGACATCTCAAAGGGTGTGGGGATGGTTCTCCTTTTTTATTATTATTATTATTAAAGGAAGGTTGTTATACAAATATTTCTTATCATACGAATAGCTCATAACGTGAGAAATGAAAGAGGGTATTTTTTTTTGAATTTTTTTTTCCATATTGTTAAGCATGTATATTAGTATTGAAATCTAAAAAAAATAGTATAGGGTAATTACGCTAAAAAAAATTATAGGTTAAGCCTAAATGTAAAAAAAAAGGTTTCTTAATTTTTTTTATATTATTCACTAGATATTGCCCGCGTTGACACGCAGTTCACCAAGGTACGATTATTTGGAGTAGTATAACGTATAAGAAAAATACAGTAGAAAATTTTTATTAAAATTTAAAAGCAACGAATACACATTTTATTCAAATATCGCTGAAAATTTCCTTATACACCACATTTTTTGTTTTAGTTTTAACATTCCCATCACCATCTAGTATAAGTAATTTCACCTCTCCCCTGCTTTTAACTCTTGACAATGCGGCATAAAGTTGGCCATGTGAGAATACGGGGTCTATTAAATACAATCCAACCTTCGATAGAGACTGTCCTTGGCTTTTGTTGATGGTCATTACGAAACATACGGTTATTGGCATTTTATTTTTCCCACATGCATCAAAACAATTTTGTTAGAATAAAAAAAGATTTATGTTTAACATGTTGAATGGGTCAAACATGTTAGAAGTTGCTTAAAGTCTAAAATCTCTTACTCCCTCCGTCCCATTAGAAGTGTCTTAGTTTGAAAAACACAAAGTTTTAGGCACATTAAATGATTGCTTTTTTTGCTTGCCAAATGACAATAATAACCTTGTCATATGTGGGTCCATTATATTCTTTGTTTATTTTAGTTGTGTTTTTAAGGGTAAATTTGGAAGTTGACTAATAATTTTTTAAAGTGGACACATGAAATGGGACAAATAAAAAAGGGAATATGGACACTTCTAATGGGACGGAGGGAGTAATAGTTTTATTTTCCAAACGGGTCAAATATAATAGTTTAAAAAAAGCTAATACAGAGTGCCGCCAAAATGGTCTAACAATACAAACGTTTGAAGTTACTAAAATATAATTATTATTGGCAATTTAACCATTAAAAGATCTTAGTATCGGGAAATATGTAAATGACTCAACACTAAACACAATAATTTTTTTCTCCAAATACCAGTTGTTCTTCAATCGTTCAAATTTCCAAGAATTAAACCAATGATTCTCTAGGAATATAACTGAGCTAGTATCATTAAGGGCCACTTAAAGATGACTTTTGTTGACCAGGTGAAATCAAATTTTCAAAAATACCTTGTCGCGTTCAATCAAGGTTGACCAGAAGACTTTATTTGTATGATGACCCTTAGATTTGGATTTCAAAAATTTCCATCAAATATTCTAGCTATTGACTTTTTCAATAAATGAAATTATACTTTTTAACAATACATAAGAAAATCTTACTGATCCAATCCAACAACCAATAATCAGTCAACTGATTAGGGCTGCAAACGAACTGAACTTTCAGCGAACAGTTCATGAACCGTTCGGCGGGAAGTTCGTTTGTGTTCGTTCGTTTAATAAAAGAACGAACATGAACAAAAAATTTCGTTCGTTTAGTTAAACGAACGAACATGAACAGAGGCCGCGTTCGTTCGTTTATGTTCGTGAACGTTCGGTAATGTGTTTGTTTATTTTCGTTTGTGTTGGATTGTTTATTAAGGATTTTAAATATTGTACTTTTTAATATTCTTTTATTTTTATTTATTTTACCCAACGCCCTTCTCCAGGACTAAGTATGTTTGGACAATTAGGTTATATTTTAGGGGGATATAGCTAATGTCTTAATGTATGTGAATTCGATGTTACTCAAAAGTTAATATATATTCGTTTGTGTTTGCTTCTGTTCATGAACACTTCTTTGTGTTCGTTTGCGTTCATGAACAAACGAACACAAACGAACACGAACATGAGTGTTTTCTTAACAAACGAACACGAACAAAAAATCTCGTTCGGTAAGTGTTCATGAACTGTTCGTGAACACATATTTTTCTTAACAAACGAACACGAACAAGGCCTTGTTCGTGTTCGTTCGGTTCATTTGCAGCCCTACAACTGATCATCAAATCCAGTTTCATCTACTAATATGTCTCATCTCATCTCCAATAGACAACATTATGCTCATATATCCACCAATTTTCACATCCCCATTATTTATTGTTCTTTTCAACAATTCCTATGGCATCAACCCTCTTTCTTGTAAATCATTGACCCAGTTGACACAAAGCAGATTTGACTCAAAAGACTTGATGTCGCCAAAGGGGTTCGAGTCATTCAATTTGGCTGAGTTCTATACCGTGAGAGTAATACACTCGATCTCCTTGTCTCTTCAATATATGACTACTAACAAACTCAAGACCAAATTTTTTTGATGAAAAAGATGAAATTAAACAAATGAAATATGCTTCTTCATATGGTCTTAAAAAACATGTTACCAAATCAAGCCGGAATAGTGGCGTCTAACTTGTTAATATTTAAGAAAATCATAAGATAGTCGACATCAAACAACAATTAACACATACTTGCAGTATTCGATGTCGCACGCTGCACGAGTACAACAGTGTGTGCTTGTGTTCAGTCACGCGCATTGCCTTTGTTGCTTTTAACATACAACAAAATCGAATTTGACACATGCTTTAACATACTAAAGGAGATTTCTGGTAGCTCTGAATTCAGTCTTCCTTGGTGCCTTTGTTTTCCGGAGTTTGCGAGTGAAAGTAGTAATGTTGTTAGCATTTTTTGTACAAAAAGTATCATGTAACTAACTATAGGAAAAACATTGAACTGCATACACATAAAGACAGATGGTTTCCACATACTTAAAATATAACGCCTACCTACCATCATAAAAATTAAGAAATGTCAGCCAAAATTAACCAAAACGCTCACCCATTTGCTTTGGAAATAACCCCAAGATCTCTCGAACTTGTCTCATCTAAGATAAAATCAAAACTGAAAAAAAAAAACATATTTGAATTACGAATCAAATCAAACACAAAGGATGAAAAAGTAAACAAAATTCGGTACCTCCGTGAGACGATGACAAGCTAAAAGAAGCTATATAGAGCTCACACACTCTGTGTTTATGTGTTTGTGACTGTGTCAATGCAAACATAAACGTTAAGGCATGGTAGTTAGCACCAGGGGAAAAATTCAGAAGCAATGCTGCCATTGATTGTCGTCGATGATTACATATAGTCGTTGTCTACAAATAAAAGTTTCGACAATCAGATGCCGGTGTCCCCTCCTCCTCTTTGAATGCTTACATAACTCATGTGTTTCCTCTAAATGCCCCCAGATGTAGACGACGCCACTTAAAAACATGAATGCAATGGAGTTGGTGAATGAGCAGGTGGATGGTTTTCTTGGAACAACAGCCACTATAACCCTTGAATTTTGCTGGCAGCCTAGGAAAAGACAAGGTGTGATGTAGCAAATTTTACCTTGTTCCTAGCATCCCAAGAGAAAAACACGTGAGATTCAAGAAAATAAACAAAAAAGCCACATGAATTAACAACAATTTGCTAAATAAGACTAACCAGCAAAATTATTAAAGATTAAAAAAACTAAAATTTGACCACACTTTTGAAATGCATTTTAGTAATAGAAGACTACAAATAGGTGAAAAAGTAGTGATCACGTGGGTTGGTTGGTTACTTTAAATCCCAGCAGAGTTGAAAGAAAAAGAAGCTTTAAAAAGTTCATCTGTATTTTAAAAACTGAAACCCTCTTCCACAGGTGGTGAGATTCTCTTTCACACACCAGCTAAAGCTAAGGTTTACACTTATAAAACTGTTGTCTTGCACTTATGTAACTATTGTCTACATCTACAACTTTAAGTAATAGGTAAAGCTTATAACATTTTGCTACACAATTGTAAGGGTGCTACTTCTTCGAGCCGTTAGCCGGTTTAATCAAAACAAATAACCTAAAAACTAAGGCATCCTTGACCTAGGCTCATGGAAATTAGCAAATGTAGTTTGTAGTCTCAACTCTCATGTCATCAAAATGCCTAATGTTAGGTACTTAAGTGAATGAAGAAACAGTGTTATAGATCATGTAAAAACATTAAATTAATTAGCATCATAAGTCGCATTTTTTCATAAAAATAGAATATCAAAGTCGACATTTGATGGTCAAAATGAACCTAGAAAAGGAGACTTACAGTCAACAACTTATACCAATTCCTTGGTTTTTTTAATTAAAGTGCCAAGGTGAATGCATCCTGAAATAAAACGGAATATTCAACTCCTATAAGCCATCGCATACCTTTAGTTTTAGTTTGCAAACTGTAGCTTACATCTGCATTTAAAAATTGTAAAAACATGATCAACGTGAAAAAGAAAAACATGAAAGTCAATGGACTAATTTCAGGGTATGAATATTCATGTTCAGTAACTGACTTACAGTGATTCGATAGCATTCGAGCATCTTACAAAGCGAATTTGCTCCCATCAACCACACTGAAACCATCCACCCACAGTAGGGATGGGCATCCGGTCCCGAATACCGATCCCGAACCGAAAAAATACCGACCCCGTACCGAACCGATACCGAACCGAGGGTGTTCGGTATCGGTATCCACATTTAGAGGTTTTCGGTTTCGGTATTATCGGTATCGGTACGGGATCTGTATCGGTTCGGTATTTTAAGGTAAAATACCGATACCACACCGGTACCGTACCGATACCGAACCGATACCGATACCATACCGGTATAATCGGTATCGGTATCGGTATTGGTTTTTTGGAATTTTCGGTATCGGTATTGTCGGGATCGGTATCGGTTCGGTACCGATACCGTCCCGAGCTCATCCCTAACCCACAGCACCAATTTGCTCCCATCAACCACACTGAAACAACTGCATAAAGTTAAACATTAGCCAAACTTAATTTGTTATGTACATGAGTAAACTATAAATTCAAGTCACATATAGTGTAATTAGTTCTGACCCAATATCATTAAATTATGTATTTTCATTATAAATTAGCATTTTAAAGAAACTTTTTTTTATAGGAATTAACCTAATTAAATACTAACCTTGAAGAGAAGGACCGAAGAAAGTTACTGAAGGTTGCAGATGGACTAAACGGAAGCAAAGCGCAAATCGTCTCACCAAATTTAGCAACCTGTGAAACCTAACCTAGAAAGCAAAAAAAAATTTCTCATTACACAATTGATATTCACATGGTCATGCTACCAATATTTCAATGATAAGTTTGGCCCCCTTGTCTTGCGAAAACCAACAACTACATAATCCAAATTTAAAACAAAATAAGTAAACCTTCAGACAAAACCAAGAGTATTTCCTTAAAAGTACAGTTACATGTTTTAAAAAAAATCTACAATAAAAACCCACAAATTTTTAAATTTAAGGTTGATTATGACACAAATATTGATGACATAAATAATAATATAGTGGCACTAATTTACCGGCCGTGACGAAGCACCTATTGTACTGAATATGCATGACGTTTCTTCTTGTCCTGTTTCACAACCTTTGTTGTTTGACCTCACACCCAACCAGCCCGAAGCCAACGATCCGTGGACCTTTCCTGCAAACAGATTCAAATCAATAACCAAACTAACAGATTGAGTAAATCGGATTGACAAAGCATCGTCGATAGCCGTAGCCACCACCATATTCATTCTCTTATTTCTCTTACTGCATTCTGATGTTAATATAAAAAAATCCTATCCTTCTACACAAATTCATACTAATGTCCTTCCATAACCTTCCTTTTCATCACCTAAGACCCTAAACCTAACGAAAATAACTGTCAAAGTCCATAATACATGTATTTAAACCTTCACATACATCCTAAAAGTCACAAAAACAACTGAAACAAAAACATACATATAAAGTTTGCTTTTCCGACTTCTCTATACCACTACAGTCAAAGTTTATATCACGGAGATTGCACCAACTAATCATTCCAGCAGTATGAATGTATTTAAAGGCATTTAATCTAACAGTTTCATACTGCTATGGATATTAAAAAAATCCAAAATAAGCTTTCGTATATCATCTATCTTTTTTATAAGCGAGTGTCATTGAATTAAACCTTTGAGGAAACCAATAACAGCCGATTAGCATCGATACACACCAACATATGAAGACAGGTGCGCCTATACGGAACAGAAAGCAGAATAAATATGCGATTAGCATCTATTAGGTCAACAAAAAATCAAAAATAAAAACGAAAAGGATGCTTAAAACCTTAGTGATTCACCTCCATCACACATAACGGCTCTGTGCTTCACCTCCACCATAAAAGCATACGAAGCAACTTCAAACATCCCCACCATATATAACAGCCTACACATTAAAAATCCAAACTTCATGTATTTGCTTCATTATTAGGGGCTTCCTGACTCCTGGAATGGCTCTTTTAACATCAGGAGATGCCACATAAAAACTGACACACGTAATCAAAGCAATGATCAAGTTAAACAACTATTGTGATACACCTCATATTTGAATATTGCAAACTCAAAGACTAAAAAAATAGGATCTCAGAACATATTCTAACCTTTATTGCGGATCACAGAAATAGAAAATAAAATACGAATCAAGAAAATCAATGATACGGATGAAATGACAAATCACGATTTCAGAACAAATAATCAGAATAACATGAAAATGTTTGATTTGTTTATTGAAATTCAGAATTTGAAAAACCCCAACCCATGAAGAAAGGAACGTAACATCAAGATCCAAATATGAAACACGAATCATTAAATACAAACTTACATTGATGAGATTAGAGATCGAAGAATATGGTGACGGGGAGCCTTGAGTGGCTTGGAAGATTTCTAGGGTTAGGTTGGTGTGAAAATGCTTTTGTATTCAAGAATAAAGAAAAAGAAAAAGAATTAGGCTCTGTGACGATTATGGATCTGGGTTTTAGTTGAAGGGGCCAGAGAATATTGAGTTATTATGTTATAATTTGAGTCATTATTTATAAAAGGAAACTTAATAATTGTTATAATTTGTGATTAGAAAATTAGGAAAGTCTTCATTGACGGATTTTGACCATAATTAAGTATTAATTCAATTTTTGATTTAAAAAAATTAGAAAATTTTGTAAATTCTAACCTTGTGCCATGTGGCGCAATATGGGAGGAGAGATAATTGAAGGTGAATTGTGGAAGTGCCATGTGTCATAATTGACTTTGTTTTATTAGATGTATAGATATAGATTTATAAAGCAAGTTTAACTAGATGAGAAAAAAAAATTTTAAAAAATCACCTTTGATTTCTCATGCTTAAAAACTTTCTTTTTACAAATAGGCTTAAACTATAATTTTTTTTTCAGCGTAGTTACCATACACTATTTTTTTAGATTTCAATACTAATATAAATGTTTAACAATATGGAAAAAAAAAGTTCGAAAAACATACCCTCTTTCACTTCTCACGTTGAGTGCTATTTGTAGGATAAGAACAATTGAATGGCTTATTGTTTGGTATTGGTTGAATATTGGTCTCAACTCGAGATCAGTGAAGGGAGAAATCTCAACGACTAGTGAATGGCTTATTGCCTGGTACAACTCCCTCCTTTTTGACTTGAGGACAAGTCGATTTTTCGGGCCGGAAGTATTGATACAAACCTACTAATTCATGGGTTGAACTTTAGGGGACTTAAAAGTCCAGTCAAAGTCAAGGGGCCAACTGTAGGGGCTGAAATTTAGGATTAGTAGACGCTCTATTTTCTTATTTAAGTATTTCAATTCCTATTCTAATTATGGATGTCTTGTTTAAGTTAATTATTAGTGTCTTTGTATTGGAGACTAGCCTCTCTCGAATCGGGCCAACTATCTTATTGTTTCAATAAAATCAGCCCCTTATTTTCTGGTTCTATATATGGGGAAGTTTGTTGTTAATTTGTTAACATTGTCATTTATTCATTCAGGTATTAGCATAAGCATGGGTGTACTTTTTCTTGTCGCAACTGGTTATTTAGTGTATAGAGTTATCAAGAAAACAAAGGAGAAGAGACAAAGAAAGAGATTCTTTAAACGCAATGGAGGTTTACTCTTAAAACAACAACAAGAAGCCGACTCATCTTTAGTTGGTAAAACCATACTTTTCACATCACGTGAGTTGGAGAAGGCCACTGATAACTTCAATGAGAATAGAATTCTTGGCCGAGGAGGCCAAGGTACAGTCTATAAAGGGATGTTAGCGGATGGAAGGATTGTGGCAGTCAAGAAATCAAAAGTAGTCGATGAAAACCAAATAGAGCAGTTCATCAATGAAGTGGTTATTCTTTCTCAAGTCAATCATAGGAATGTTGTAAAACTATTGGGATGTTGCTTAGAAACGGACGTTCCTCTACTAGTTTCAGAATTCATTCCAAATGGTACTCTGAGTGATCGTCTTCACAACCAAACTGATGAGTTCCCTGTTTCTTTCAACATGAGATTACAAATAGCTACAGAGGTTGCAGGAGCACTTGCATATTTGCATTATGCAACATCCATTCCTATATACCATAGAGACATTAAAACCACTAATATACTTTTAGATGATAAATATAGGGCTAAGGTTTCTGACTTTGGAACTTCAAGGTTTGTAGCAATGGATCAAACTCATTTGACAACTTTGGTCAAAGGTACATTTGGCTACCTAGATCCTGAGTATTTTCAGTCTAGCCAATTCACCGAAAAAAGTGACGTTTATAGCTTTGGAGTTGTTTTAGTTGAGTTGTTAACAAGAGAAAGACCAATTTCCCTAACCAGGTTTGGTGGAAACAGAAGCTTAGCTACACATTTCATGTTGGCTATGGAAGAAGGGCGTGTTATGTCTATTTTTGATGCAATAGTGATTAAAGAGGCTACAAGTAATGAGCTTTTGGAAGTAGCTAAACTTGCAATGCGATGTCTGAATCTGAATGGGAAACATAGGCCAACTATGAAAGAAGTAGCTACAGAGTTAGAAGTCATCCGAACGTCACACATTCCCTCCATTGGTCAAACTACTATTGGACCTGTGATGTCTGGGGATGAGTTATCAATGCCAACATACGGCGAATCAACATCATCGTTCTCGAGTTTCCCTGATAACACTAGGTGATAGCTGAAAAGGGTGAGCCGCTCACTGTTTAAATAATGTTCTTGTCGTATAGTTGCCAAATAAAATCGTATATTTTGCGAAATATTGCCATATATTATAATTCTGTTTCCTACTAAAACATTGTATTTTTCAAACATTAAGTTTTTAAAGTATGTATACGCATATTGTATGTAATCTGTTTAAGTTATATGGGTCCTTTTAAGAGTGTTTTTCCTTGGCCATTTACTTGAATTAAGTCGTTCATAAATGAAGTTCTCATTCTTTTACAAGTCAATATTGTTATGTGGAGAGCTTTTGTTGATCAGATTCAGAGGTCCAAATAATTCAAGTGAGACACTGTCAGATAATATTCATAAAGAGACTCTGTTCTACATGTTAATACCGGCAACAATGAAATTTATAGGCAGGTCAGTCGTTCACGGAAACTGATTTGACAAAAATGTAAACGGACCGTTCTAAAAACGGTCACCTGGATTTAGGTGTTGAGTTTCCACTTAAGCAACCACAACTCTTTAGAGGGTGTTTGGGATTGAGTTTCAAAACAACTTATTGAGTTATTGGCTTTTCCAAGAAGCCAATAAGTCAATAAGCTGTTTGTGTAACCCAAAAGCACTGTCTGTTTTGACTTTTGACTTCCGTTCCCGAGTTTACTTGAGGAGGGAAAAGAAAGGAAAATAATCGAAGGAAATGAGAGGAAAGGAAAAGAAATGATACATATTCTTTCCTTCCGTTTCTTTTCAAATCGGAAGGAAAACTAAACTAAAGAATTTGGCCTAGTTTTCCTTCCATTTCGTTTCTTTTCCTTCCTTAAATGAAACTCGGGAACACAACATGTTTTGTTTCCCTTTCTTTTCCTTACTTATATGAAACTCGGGAACACAATCAAAAAATTTTTTCCTTTCTTTTCCTTCATTAAGTTAACTCGGAAGGGTGGAAAAACTGTTTTTGAAAAGTTAGAAATCATGGTTTTTGGCTTTTAACTTTTGAAAAAAAATTACAAATCTACCACCCATACAACCAATATTCACAATAAGTTAAGCGAAACACTTAAAAAAATCTATTGACTTTTTTGACGTTTCTCATCCCAAAAGCTAATCCAAACACTTTTTTTAAACTATTATGGTTGATCATAAGAACATCAACATCAACAGTTCTTTGAAAAGCCTACATCAATTCAAGAGCATAGTGAACACAAAAGAAGCTCGATTATGATAATGTTTTTGTTTTATCTACACGGTTAAAACCCTAACCAACTAACAAATCTTTAGCCACATCTATTTATAACCAATTTGGCAGTAGTTAAATCAAGAGAATTAGGCCATTCCCAGGTTGGATATCATCACGGGGTAACGTAAAATTATTAAAGAATCAAACACACTATTGTAATAATAATATTCGGATTGAATCATGTATAGAAACTACCATTATCGATATTTATGTGTTCGAATGATCCTGCTAGCGTTTGAGGACTAAGATTACTTGGATGATCCTTCACCCTTAATCGATATTAAACCAGCCACAAATATAATTGTATTGATATAGGGCTGGCAAATCATGTACATCCGACCTGTTAAGACAAGAACCTGTAAGACACAAACACGAAACATGTATACACGAACACGACACGATAACTTATCGTGTCATTTTTTTATACCCGAACACGAACCTGTTTATACCTGGTTTACACGATAATACCAATTTTAGGGATGAGCATTTTTTTACCCGAGTACCTATACCGTACCAATGCCAGTACCCACTTTTATTGATGTCGGTATTCGGTCTTTCGGTATCGGTACGAGTACGAGTATGGATAAAATGGTACGGGTACCGAATTCTATATACTAATGAATTTGATAATATGTTTTACTTCGTATTGGTATTTATAGTATTCTTATCAATTTTACCTATTTGGTACATGTACCGTATTAGTACTCATACCAATTTTATCGATTTGATACCCGTATAGTATTGATACTCATAATGGTTTACCTACTTGGTACCCGCATTAGTGCTCAGAAAAAAATAATAATAACAAAATGGTACAAAAACGGGTACCATACTGAAATACTGGTACCGATACTCGTACCGTACCTTTATATTCGTTACCCACTTTTGTTAAAATTCGGTACCGGTATTTTCGGTATGGGTACAGGTACAGTACCGATCTTATCCCTAACTAGTTTATACCAAGTTAACACAATAAGACACGATAATAGTTGTTTATACCAGGTTAATACGATAACGAACATGTTTTCCAAATCCCACACGTTAAATGGGTACCATCAAACATTAAAAAAGGTAGAATTCTACTTAGTAAAAATGTATAACTCCAATACTCCACCCCCACAACCTATATTTTTTAAAAAAAAATTCCTAACATGTCTTGACTGGTACTAAACAGGTAAACAAGTATTTAACCTGTTTAGACACAAAAATTAATAGGTATATTTTGTGTCTACCTTTTTAGGACACGAAACCTGTTAAGGTCATATTTGTACCTATGTAACACCCCAATTTATTTAATAAAGAGTCAATGGGAGTTATTTATGAACCTTAACAACTAACGGGACTATTAGTGACCTAGTGTCAAAGTTTGTATGTGGTGAAACACCATTTTAAAGCCACGTACAGTGACTAGATTAGTCACCCCACATGTGTCCTTTGATTGGCAAAACCACCTCTCAAATAAAAAAACGAAAAATAATTGGGGATAGAGGACTTGAACCCTCATGATTTTTGAAATCGACGGATTTTCCTCTTACTATAAATTTCATTGTTGCCGGTATTGACATGTAGAACGTGACTCTATCTTTATTCTTGTCCGATTAATCAGTTCTTCAAAAGATCTATTAGATTATGCGTGAATGCTTTGATCAATGAATATTTGATTGCTTCTTCAATATGGAATCGATTCACACCAATTCTTCTTTGTATACAGGTTTATCCTTCATCTTTTCTGAAGTTTCGATAGAAGGATTCCTCTACCAATGTAAGACAATCAACTCCATTCGTTAGAACAGCTTCCATCGAGTCTCTGCACCTATCCTTTTTTATTTTCGCTTTCTGAACCCTATTGATACTTAGAGTTGAAAGAGCACGCAATAAGCAAACATCTCTCAAACTTTCAATGGTGTGTGTGTTTCGTTAGATAGGCTAAAGGTATCAGCCATGTCACACCCTCAAATTTCACATGCAGGGTTTTACCGCGAAGCGTGTGACATACCAGGATCCAAGTTAACGGTCACAATAAACGACAACTATATGTAAAAGGTACGTGAATAAAAACAATGTGATTTCATAACAAGTCATAGCGGAAGTTGAAATACGTTTACAATACAAAACAAAGTAACGTAGTCTGAATTTCTTAAAAACATGCACTAAACCCTAGACGCCATGCAAGACTCCGTGCGCGTAGTCTATTAATTGCTACCCTAGCGACCTGAGAAAAACAGGCCCAAAAATGTCAACATATAATGCTGGTGAGTTCATAGGTTTTACAAAACGTTTTCCATAAGTTTGAAAAGATCCTTCCCGTTAATATTATGTTATAAGAACGTTAGCTAGACGTTAAGTGTCATTACGACTACGGTTAGAAATCATTACTGACATGCTACCAATATATGTATGCCCAGAATGTTGAGTTACCGTCATCCTCGGTAAACCTGAAAGTTAGAGACAATATGCACCACCGACTCCAAGCCGGCACCCGGGTGGGGTTTGTCAAGCCCAATAGATCTATCCACATTTTCCCGTTATGTATCCCCACATATTCATGGTTTCCCCCGGGACTTCCAGATGAAACGCCCGTATAGTAAATAACAATAACCATAGTATAACATGACCTTTAAGAAATCTAAGTATAGCATGTTTTCTCCCCAGAAAGTAAAACTAGTAGAAGTGCGGCCGTGAACTCACCTTATGTTGCGTTGGTTGAAAACAGTTAATTCAACAAAGCTATGATAGTCCCTAATAGCGGCGACTTATCATAAGATGTATGTAAGTAATACGACTAATAACCCGTAGGTTAACTAGTCCCCGAATGTCCAGACCATAACTGTGTGCGTTTGAAAACTTGTTTGGACGTTGATATGACCACACAAGACAAGACAAGACCCAACATCCCATTAGTGACCCGACATCGTACGTGTTAGTCAAATACGAGAAATCAAGCAATCATATGCAATTCTGCACTTAACACACGCAAAAGTTCACCAAGTCTAGCATACACTTCACATAATGCATTTACGAGTCCAAACATGCATTAACAGGTTTCTAGAATTGCCATGGGGTTCTAATCCTAGGTGTCAAACCATTTTTTGGGATTTTAAAATACACTTACAGCACTACAGCAGCAAAACACGCGATTATGAATCAAACAGGCAATTAGGAAATCAAACAGACCATTAGCTTTGCTACTCACCCCTAACACAGACGAGTAGCTTCCTACTCGTCTCCTGCAGTCCATGAGCTACTTTTCGCGCGTTCGACCCTCCAAATCAGATCCGAAACATGTAAAAACACCCAACATCAATCCCAAATCACCAAGCAACATATTCCAAATGAAAAACCCCAATTTATCATCAGTCTAACACCCTCAATTGCAAGCATTTCCTAAAATGGAATAATATTATGAAAACATAACATCAAAGCATGCATAACTTACCCTAAATGGAAAATAATCAGATTTCATCACATAACCACGTTGCAAATCATCATCCTACTATTGTTACAACATTCTAGTATAAACACTAACATCATACAATCATCAAATCACCTCATAACATCCTAAGTCTTCCTAAATCACTCAAACGGGTCCGAACGCATATTATCATCAAAACACCTTAATAACCTTTCAAAGTCTTCGGAAATCATCCTATCAACTCATTTCTATCAGTAACACATCAAACACATAAGAATCTTCAAGTTTAAATCATCAAAAATCGTTTCTTGCATGAATACACCACATAGAACACATATGATGTTGGGTTAGTTTGAGACCACAGTTACCAGTATTACAAGTTTTTGGGTGTTTAGTGAAGGTTTACTAGTCAATGGACTAGTCTTGTAAATAAGCTCAAGAATCTAGGGTTTTCAATGATGTTTGCGTACTTAATATTGGGTACGGCGTATTTAAGTTAAATATGCTTAAATATGCCTGCCCATCAGTCTTCTCTATATATAGAACAGTAGGTGCAGCTCATCAGGCGAGGGTTTTTGGTGGTCAAGATAGCACAAGTTCTAATCGGTGCGTATTTGTAATTCCATGGTGTATTAACATGATATATTTAATGGAAATCCTCTTTTGATTATCTTGTGTGTCGGTTTTTTCATTGTTCATCTAGTGTCTTTCGGTTTTATATAGATTTATCACCCAAAACACCTAATCAATAGGTGTTTGTGAGTGATAAAAATCATTTGCACTTAAAGATCTAGATTATCGGGACTTACAATTTGGTATCAGAGCCTTCGTGCTCTTAATTGTATCTGTTTTGATACCAAAACCCTCATCTAGTTGGTTTTTAAAGTTTTTACAAGTTTATATCTTTGTTCTTGTCACACCCCACCCAGGCTGGGGCACTTATAGTGACCAGTTGGCACAACCTTATAGCGGAAGCGTAATCTCATTACATAACTTAAGTGTTTATTACAAGCCAGAGCGATCAAAGTACCCCAAGACTACACATAGTCTAATAATAGCAAGGCAAACATCTACAGTCTTCAAACACTCAGCTAGTACTCCCCATTCGTTACTTCATCAACCTGAGATACATGCTCGAGTAATAAAAATACGTCAGCACACAGCTGCTGAGCGACATAAACTGACTCATCAGTAAAACCACCACATAAACAATTTTATTGATCAAGTATGAGCTCCTTGCATGTCACCATAATCATAATCCGGACTAAGCATTATATATTCACACTTACAGCCTCAAAACCCGTAACAATGCCTATAAGTGTGTGTCCACGCCTAGAAAATATAATGATCATTATAATATATATATATCACCCTGGATGCCACACCTATGGTTCGATGCATATACATGATCAATCTCCACCAAAACAATTTTATAAGCAAGTATCAGCTTTTGAAAATAGTTGAAGTAACTCACCTTGCTATATAGATGTTTAGTATAATTAATTTGAACTTGATTCCCGGCCTACGAAGAAGGTTTTCACGAGACTTGTGAATTGTGTACCAAACTCCCTTGCAGTGACGTTGTATATATATATATTACTTGTTGACCGACTTATTTGATAGCTCACATAATCCATCTAGTCTTTTCAATATATTTTATATTTTGTAACTTAACGTGGTGATCTAGAAATCTTCACTATGAAGATTTCCTATATGATATACATAGCATTAATGGCACACACATGTACTGAGATGTGTACTGAGATGTTATGTGTTATTATTGTACAACTAATTATATTATTAGTTTTATTATAGTTAATTCAGCTGCTTCTCTCGTTTTTCTCGTATAACTTTTAAAATTTAACGTTTTATAAACTTCGAATATATAGTTGAGACGAGCTTATTGTTCTCTACGTTTTGACCTAAGTTTCATTAAAAACGAGGCAGGGTTCAAATATAATATAATTTATTATTATAACTAAACGGTCTCTTATGATACTAACTTCTTGACTAAACCTTATATCTCAAATAATTATACTAACCATCACTTACTCGTTAACTAATTTTAAATACACAAATATCTATCTCACCTATTATTGGTTCGTTTTGACGGTTAATGGTCCGTTTCATTCACTAATAAATATGAACCAACACACTTTATTTATATAACAAAAACGGGATGTTACAAATAGGTTTCGTCCTTGAAACCTGTCAATTTTGAACAAATGAGGTTAGGGCCTCTTCGTCTCGTCATCACTTCCCATGTAATATTTTATCATTTCTTTGTTCCAATATTCCAATATTTGTTTTATCTTTTATGACATAACTGCTTTATCAGTTGTTTCATATAATACCCCATATCTAGATAGGTTGTCGCATATTTTAGTCCAGAAGATGGTGTTCTACATTTCTTCCCATATAAGGATTCATATGGAGTTGCCATAATATTGGTGTGGTAGCTATTATTGTACGAGGGTTTAATTAATGCTAGATGATCGTCCTTACCACTATTATGTATGCACGTAGTATACCTTCTAAGGCTTGATTGGTGCATTCATTTTACTCGTTAGTCTGGGTTTCATATGCACTACTTAGATATATTTGAGTTCCCAGTCTTTTTCTAAAAACCTTGTCAGAATCTTAAGAAGAACAAATCTCTCTCTTGAATATAGCTCATGCAATCACATCGTGTCATAAGACAATCTATTTAGTATAAGCCTCGACTTGCATTTCATTTGTCCTCAAGGATAGGCAAAGTGTGTAGATTTGGCGAACCTATCAGTTATTACCTAATTCGTGCCCATGACTCGATCTTGGAAGCTTAGAAACAAAGTTCATTATTATCATCTCCCGTTTCCATCATGGGATTTCAGGTTCCTATAGATAGCCAAATGGTTTCAGATGCTCTGCCTTGAATTTTAGGTAGGTAAGGTATTTCTCTACCTGTCTTGTGATATAGCTTCTTATTCCCAGCTAACAATAATTATTTCTTAAATCCTACCTTTTATTGCTACTAGGGTATACGGTGTATCTTGACTTATGAACTTCCTTTGGTATAATCCCTACCTGCCAAAACTAAGAACTCATATTTAATTATAGAAACTTAAGATACTATCATTCATAGATCTCCATAATCTGGGCTATCAACCCTCATTTCCTTCTTGATATGGTTTTCCATTAAGGCCTATCATATCATTCTTAATTTGGTATAAGGGAGTTACCTTAGCACCACTTCTATATGCATGAATTTTATTATAGGTTGGGCTCTTTCTTTTCTTGTGAGTGTAACCATGACGTGTTTGTCTTACAACTAGATTAATGAGATCTACAAATACTACAAATATGTTGGTCTTACAGCATTACTAACAACTCATAGTGATTGTATCGTGTTCTAACCTCCTGGCTATAAGTATCAACCACTATATTGACTTAAGGATCACATGGATATGTCCTTCATGTTTTCCTTACTTGGAGTAAATGAGAATACAATCTATGAAGAAGAATACGAATTGATTGATGTATAGTTTAAAGATTTGGTTCATAAGATCCATAAAAGTGCCTGGTGTGTTAGCAACGTTGAAAGACATCACTTAGAACTCGTAGGGACCATGCCTTGTCCTAAAATCAATCTTAGGTATGTTTTCTGCTCGTACTTTCAGCCGGCGATATCCAGAACTTATGTATATTTTCGAGAACTTGCAGGTGCATTATAGTTGATAAAAATCTTTGATCCTAAGAAATGGGTATCGATTCTTTACTGTGATCTTATTCAGGTCCATAATCAATATACATTCTTCATGAGCCATCCTTATTCTTGACAAAGACCTATGACGATGTGCTAATATATATATATATATATATATATATATATATATATAGATCCCTTTGTCAAGTAACTTCTGCATTTGGTTTCTTAGTTCATCCTTACAAGTCAGGGCAATGCGGTACATGGTTAAAGTAATAACGGTCGCCCCAGGATTAAGTCGATGCTAAATTCAATTTTTTTCTCAATTGGTAGTCTAGAAAGATCTTTAGGAGATATCTCATGAAATTCGACCACTACTGGCACATCCTCTAAATTCTTATCTTTCTCAGTTTCTTAGTGCATACACTAGATAGGCTAGACGACCGTTCGGATACACTTAGTTTCCTCTATCATGGTAATGAAACTTATGGGTTTTAATAGGTTTTTCCCTTTGGGTCCTTGATTCGAATTTGCTTCTTATCAACTAATATACGAGTTTGGCGACTAGCTAATCAATCCATCGCTAGTACTATGTTCCACTTTCCAAGTTTCATTGATAGTAAGTGTATAGGTATCGAGGCATTTACTTATTTAGATGATACAATCCTTGATATAACTCCCAATTTCTTATTCCCTTCCATTTGCTATTATTACTATAGATGGTTTATCTAGTGTACAGAGAATCTAGTTAAACAAAACTCTAGAAGGTTTAGATATCAAACTTCTATCAAGACCAACATCAAACCGTATCTTATCATAGAAGTTGTTTACCAGTATCGTACCCACTATCTCGTCAAGGTTCATACGGCTTCTTTAGTCTTTATACTAAAAGCCCTACATCTTGCTCTATCGTGTTCTTCATTCTCTTATTTCTTAGGGCAGTAATCCTTAAAATCTTAAAAGCACTAACGGGGCTCTCTACATTGATATCAGGTGTGCATGGGTTTCTTACGATTTCTACAAACAAACTTGTGACATAGACAAGAACGTCCTTTTCCGCATGTCAGACATTGAAGTGCGGCGCCACGCTTCTTTTTATAATCCCTAAAATTGGATCTCCTATGATCCTAATTATTATCCCATTTTCTCTTAATATAGGGTCTAGAGATTTCTTCGAACGAATCTCAAAAGTTATATTTGTCCTGCCTTCCACTACCTCGGTTCACAAGGCCTAAAGTCCTTGTGCATGAACTTGGTTAAGTGAACATCAACCATTGATATGTTATCGACCTTTGCTGGAGATTTCTCAACTAATGCACCTTTAAGATTCTTGACTAAACTCTTAAGAGAGATTTATAACTCATCTATTAAGAAAATGTTGGCTTCAAATGGCTTCCTTATTCCACTACAATTTGTCTCTGGATCACTTCTGAGCCTGATTCTAACTAACTCTCGTAGGAAGGTGGAGACACCAAGTTCGGTTGATTTCCTCGCTTGATTAGGCGACTAACATATCTGGGGTATTCTATTCAGGCCTTATATCGCTCTATCCACTTTATGTATTCTATGTTTTCATTTAATGCCCACAAATATACATACTCATCTACGCTACACATAAACCACTGCATGCTTAGAGACATACGCTAGATAATATATACATATTTCACTAGTTAACTTAGAGACATAAAGTCAACCCTCAATCTACTTATCAATCATTTTCCACACAAGCAAACATATGGGAATATGGTAAGCACAATATACTCCCATAGATAAACCTATATATATGTATATATCTCTCTCTGTATATACACACACATATACCACATAAGTTCTAGTAGCAAGTCCTAGAACTCTGCCTACTATTTGTTGATTTCAGTGCAATATGATATTTGCGAGATAATAGCGGTGTCATTCATTAACCTTCATATTGGCCAGGTATGAAAGCAATATATGATACACGCCATCATACACCCAACTACTATATGGTCCTTCTATCACAAAGTATAGCATACCAATCATATAAATCCTCTATTATACTAGCCTCTGCCTACCAAGACTGGCACTTCTACGTGGCTTACTAGTCGTAGTTTAAGTCTAGATACTTCAATGAGTACCTAAATCTCTTAAACTAATGCTCTAATACCAACTTGTCACACCCCGCCCAGGCCGGGGCACTTATAGTGACCAGTTGGCGCAACCTTATAGCGAAAGCGTAATCTCATTACATAACTTAAGTGTTTATTACAAGCCAGGGCGATCAAAGTACCCCAAGACTACACATAGTCTAATAATAGCAAGGCAAACATCTACAGTCTTCAAACACTCAGCTAGTACTCCCCCGTTCGTTACTTTATCAACCTGAGATACATGCTCGAGAAATAAAAATACGTCAGCACACAGCTGGTGAGCCACATAAACTGACTCATCAGTAAAACCACCACATAAACAATTTTATTAATCAAGCTCCCTGCATGTCACCATAATCATAATCCGGACTAAGCATTATATATTGACACCTACAGCCTCAAAACCCGTAACAAGGCCTGTAAGTGTATGTCCACGCCTGAAAAATATAATGATCATTATAATATATATAACACCCTGGATGACACACCTATGGTTCGATGCATATACATGATTAATCACCACCAAAACAACTTTATAAGCAAGTATCAGGTTTTGAAAATAGTTTAAGTAACTCACTTTCTATATAGATGTTTAGTATAATTAATTTGAACTTGATTCCCAGCCTACGAAGAAGGTTTCCACGAGACCTGTGAATTGTGTACCAAACTCCCTTGTAGTGGCGTTGTATATATATATTACTTGTTGACCACTTATTTGATAGCTCACATAATCTTGGCCATCTAATCTTTTCCATATATTTTGTAACTTAACGAGGTCATCTAGAAATCTTCACTATGAAGATTTTCTAAATGATATACATAGCATTAATGGCACACATGTGTACTGAGATGTTATGTGTTATTATTGTACAACTAATTATATTATTAATTCAGCTGCTTCCTTTGTTTTTCTCGTATAACTTTTAAATTTAACGTTTTATAAAACTTTAAATATACAGTTGAGACAAGCTTATTGTTCTCTACGTTTTGACCTAAGTTTAATTAAAAACGGGGTAGGGTTCAAATATAATATAATTTATCATTATAACTAAACAGTCTCTTATGATACTAACTTCTCGACTAAACCTTATATCTCAAATAATCATACTAACCATAACTTACTCGTTAACTAATTTTAAATACACAAATATCCATCTCACCTGTTATTGGTTCGTTTTGACGGTCAATGGTCCGTTTCATTCACTAATAAATACAAACCAACACATTTTATTTATATAACAAAAACGGGATGTTACAGTTCTTATCAAAAGGGGTTTAGAAATAGTTTAAATATGAATTTTTATGGTGTTAAAAGGTGTTTCTGATTACTAGAAAGATCAAACGAACATTTCAGACAAAATTGAAACAGATCTGGATCATATCAAAATGTTTTTGAGTGAGTTTTTAAAGGTTTAAAAATACGTTTGAGCGTATTTGTTTCATACTGAGCGTACTTGTTTCTTCATTGTGCGTATTTAACTTTTAAACCTTCAAAGTATAATGCTTTTCGTCTCCGCGTATTTGTCTAGGGTTTCTGTGTACTTGTGAGAAACCTAGCCTTCTGCGTATTTGTCATTTTCAGTGTGTATTTGTCATGAGTGTTGCGTATTTATCTGGAGACGAGTGTTGATCGTGTACTTGTTGAAATTTCAGGTTTGGCTACGTACTTGTTTAATGTGAGTTTTGACTTTCTGCGTACTTACCAAAGGAGACTTTGGGAACAGTGATCTAGTCTTCTGCGACTTTATCACGGTGTATTTGTTTTGAGTGTGTTAGGGTGGTTACTCTGCCCTGCGTGCTTGTGCTCTCTGATCATCAAGACCCAGCTTTGTTTCCGCGTATTTAGTGACTGTTGGACTTTAAGGACTTTAATCTAATCTAAAATCAATTAAATACAATGGCTGGTAATAGTAATAATCTTACAATGAATCGCATAAGCCAAGCTGAACTCGAAATTGGAACCATAACCCGCATTCCCAAGTTAAAGGGTGCTAAAGATTATGGAACATGGAAGAACCGTATGAAAGCTTTCTAATACGTGAATGACTTTACTCAATGGACCTAAGTTCAACTCGGACTGGACATCCCAATGAGGACCACAAATGCAGGAGAGGTGTTCAACACTGATCCAACTAGTTATACTGACCTTGATAAGCAGTTGATGCAGCATGATCACAAGGCCTACAGTGCACTCACCATGGCTTTATTGAACGATGTTTACAATGTTCGAAGAGATACACCTCTGCTCATGACTTGTGGTTCGCGCTAAGTGAATACTTTGAAGGAAATGCAGAAATGATCCAGAACAAACAAGATATGGTTCAAAAGGAATATAATATGTTTGGAAGTATTCGAGTTGAAAGTCTGTCATCTCACATTGACAGGTTTATGAACATGTTGACTAAAATGAAGAAAGCTGGTATCCCAGTCAACAACAGAAACTCAATCATGAAGCTGCTGCATTCACTGCCTAAGGAATGGAGTTTGCAGTGTATGTTGATAAGGAAAGAGTTTCTGGATCCACAGTCCACTCTTGCTGATCTCATCAATACACTGAAGTCATTTGAATGGACATAACCAAGAGAGAGATGAATCAGACAGTGCCAAAAGTTACTCCAAGTAGCTCTCTAAAGAATCTGGCTTTAATGACTCCAATCGATGCAGTTGGTTCAAGTTCGTCACCTGTATATATGGACTCTGTTGGTGGTGGAAGTTCTAGTTCTGGAAAGGCAATATCTTACCCTGAAAAGACAGCAAGGATGACTAATCCACAGACTACAAAAATAGCTACTGAGCATGTTTAACTCTTTAACATGTTCATGAGCAGCTTTGAAGCATTAAAAACTGGTGAGCTAAAGAATGAGATTCTGTCTCCTGATTACATGTATCAGGTTAACCCAGATGACATGGAAGAGATGGATCTGAGGTGCCATATGGCGATTGTTGGATCAGTTTCTTTTAACAGTTCTTATTTATGAACACTTGTTTAGATCTATCAAAGTATATTTGCACAGTGGATTAAAACAAGTGTAGCAAGTTAAAGTTTCACTTTTAACAGGAGTTATTACTCCCCCTCAATCAATGAACTAAGTAGTAAATGAGAATCAAAAACAGTAAATGAATATAACAGTAAATGCTCAAATGATTCTCAAATATATTGAAATGGTTAACTATAAAAGTCTTGAAGGATTCGTATATCTGTATCAAATAGAAGGGATGAACCCATCTATTTATAGATAGTTGATACATACAAGTTGAATGTACAAAAGATTATAATACTACAACATGCTGTAGCATTGGAACTTGTATAAAGACTTTGTCTAGTTCGTCTTCAAAACTTCTGATCTTTACTCTTTAGTACTTGATATCTTCTTCTTCAGTACTTTCAGTCTTCTTCTTCAGCAGTTTATATACTTGGAATAATATTGCAGAATATGAATTAGACTAAGGTATCAAAAGTGGTTTCGTCAATCCTCTTTGTCCTTACAATCTCCCTCTGGATTGATGAAGCCAAAACCTTATCTAATCTTTATTTGTTTTTCTGTCTTCTAGTAACCTCCATATTTCTGCAACCCTGGAGACCTTGAGTTGGTGAGCTTGTTGCTCTGTGAGAGATCCTTGTTCAGGTTCAAGATGTTGAATTGTAAGAAGGTCTTTTGATGATAGTTTCTTCAGTTCTTCTATGGTTTGGAAGACCTTACTTGAACGATCTCTTCTTGTCACCATCACTGAGTTTGTATCACTGAAGGACCATTTCACAATATTTACTTTAGATTGGTCAAAGTCTAAAGTATAAGGGACAATGCCCTTTTCTTGCTTTATACCAGATTGTGGAGTATCTTCTATTTAAGTGACCATCAGGTGGGATTTCCTTCTCTTTTCAATGTTAGCAATATCAGGTTGATCACTAGGGGTTGGAAGATGATGTTCAATGATTACCTTGGTATGCTGTTTTTCTGTTATGGTTTGTTGTAGTTGATAGGCAAAGGTAGAAGGATCCCTGAATTGTGTAAGCATAGGCTTTTCTTCAACAACAAAATCATCATGCACCACTGTGTTTCCTTCTAGCAGGACCATTTTGAAGCTTTTTGTTTTGACTGGTTCCTTTGGCTTCTTCTTGGCAGCAGCAGGCCTTGGGTGTTTTCTTGAATGATCAGAAGTTAAATCTACTAAAGGTTGTGAAACCTCATAAGTTTTAAACTTCTCTGGATTAGATTGTTGTAAGGCCTTGAATTTCTTGTAAGTGTCTAGAAGAGTATCTTCTTTCCACTTTGACAATTGAGTCTTTGAACCATAATCGTTGTCTGCCAGTTCTTGTATGATTTGGGCTCTCTTCTCCTTCCTTTCTTTCTCTGTGGCAAGCCTGTCAGATACAAGTTGTGCCCTTCTTGTAAGTTCTGAGGTTGAAAGTCCCTTGAGTGAGTTTTTCTTGGTCTTGCGGTGTTTGTTGATGTAATTCATCAGTTGTTGTCTCTTGTCTTCTTCAACAATTCTGTCTTGTTCTTCTAACTCACTCAGTTTTCTTTCATAAGCTTTCAGCTTATCATTGAAGCTTAAGTCATCCCTAGCTTCTAGGCTGTTCCATGCCTTATCTTCCATAGCCTTCTTCTTTGCTGCTATTAAACTCTGCTCAATTTGTTCTTTGAAAATGAAATAGGAGTAGGGTTTAATACAACTTTTGGAGTGGGACTAGGCTTTGGAGCATTAGGTGGAGTTGGTTCAGTTGCCTTAGAAACTTATTCTACTTGAGTATAGGGAGTGTCAACTACTAAAGGGTTGAACTAATAATTAACTACTGAAGATTTGTCTTTGGTACTTCCTGGAAGGTCTTCAGTAGTTTCTCCAATTTTGCCTTGTGAAGCCTTTTCAGCTTTTTCTCTAAGGATCCTCTCTTGTTTTTCATACCAATCTGCTCTTTCATTTAAGGCAATTTCTTGTCTTGTCATGGTAGTCTGTTTTTTGGCATCCCTGAGATTTTGTGCCTCTTTAGCTCTTTTAGCAGCTTCAAGTGACACAGTTTCAGGTTCCTTGGACTTCTCCCCCTTTTGGCTTCATCCACTTCTGGAAACCAAGGAGCAGGAGGTGTCACACCAGTTAAGTAAGCAAGTGGTCTTCTATTATCTTCTATTCTTCTGGACAACTCTCCAAGTTTGTGATCCATAGCATTGTTGATCATCTCAATTTGAGTTTTGTTCTTCAACTCCATAGCAGTTGTAAATGTGTGGAGATGAGAGGATATCATTTGGTGGACCATCTGGTATAAGGGACCTTCTGGGCTACATAGGTGGTTCAAGTCTATGCTAGATAACCCAGAGAATTGGGTAGGCTTTGACTGTGGAGGGTGAGTTTTGGGGTGATCCTTAGTGTGAACTAGGGATGCCACTTTAGGGGAATTAGGGCTCAAGTACCGAGACATTGGATTCAGTACCTGATCCTTTGTGACTGACTCTTTGAGTACCGAGACATTGGATTCAGGACCTTCACAGTCTGCCGTCAATTCATGTTGTGGAATAGTTGATTCATCATCCAAACTAATGGAATCATCTGAATCACTGACAACATCCTCAATGAGGACATCATCAGCTGTATCATGAGCTAGGCCCAACCTAGTTGTCTCATGAACCTCTTTTTCTTGGTACTGAGGTTTTCCTACTTCAGGCATAAAGCCTTCATCAGTAGTTGCCACATCTAAGGTCTTAACTATGGTACTACTGTCCTCAAATCCACCACTGGATGGTATATGAGTAGTAGCAGCCTTAAATGTACCTAAGGTAACTAAGTTTGGGCTTAGAGACCTTGGTTCATCCTCATCTCTTGAGTTAGGGCTGGTAACATCCACATCCATGTTTGTTTCTATGTCTTTATCCCCTGTTTTATATGGTTGTTGGGGATTGACATGATTAGATGGGATTGTTTGTTTTAGCCCAGAGGGAAGTTTGGCAATTTCTATTGTTGTGTGTGATGTTTCTGGTTCAGTAGTTTTGGGATCAGTAGTTTTGGGTAAAGGATCAGCAGTTTCAAAGGAAGGGTCAGTAGTTATTCTCTTTTTGGTTTTCTTCCTTTGAAATAAAATGGTTATGGGTGCTCTTTTGGGGGTGTGAGATGGATGAGACTAAGCGGATGTTTCAGTCACATCTTTAACAAGTAGCATATTCAGGCATCTGAACTTCCTGAATTGCCTTTCTTTTTGGGTTGGTGGGTATGGATTTTTGTTGTTTGATTTTCTTGGCCTTTTTGGGAGTGGGTTTGGAAGATATGGGTTCCATGGGGACTGTTTCTTGTTCCCCTTGGTCATCTTCTGGCAAAAGTGCCGGTTTATTATGCCTTGAGAATACTTGTGAGGTCAATCGATTTAATTTTGTAGACTTACCAACAAGTATTCCCTCACCAAGTTCTCATCTTGCATAGCTTGAACCCAACTGTTGTCTTTAAGGGCTTCCTGATACTTCTTTGGTTCCAACTGAGAAAAAAATGCTGAGAAAAAACAGAAGTTGGAAAGCTGGTTTCTTGTGAGTACCCCTGATGAATTATCACCCATGATTTGATCCAATGGATGATCTTTGTTTTCAATCAGTTGTTGTAAACCACTGATGGGAGTAGGCTCTTGTGCTTCTTCAAACAAACCACTGAGGTTAATAATATCTGGTTCAGCTATTTGTACTGCTTCAAGAGTTTGTGGAGATGAATCAGTAGTTTGAGTTTGTTCATCAGCAGTTGTTGAAGTAGAAGTTTGTGAAACTTCTAATGGTTTGAAAGTTGATTTAACGACTGTATTTTGAGTCCATGATGGAGGAACATCATCGTCAAACCCTTGATCACCATAATAAGTAGGTTTGGATGAAGTAACAGTCTTTTCAGGTCCGAAATTAAAGCTGTCAAGGTCAAAGAGTTCAGCAGGATGTGCTGGAATGAGAGTGTGTTTAGACTCATTGAACTTGACATTCAGTGTTATTTCAACTATCTTGGTTCTGGAATTGAGTACCTTGTAGGCTTTTCTAGTGGCAGAATAACCAACAAAATAACCTGAGTCAACTTTTGCAGCAAACTTTGAAAAAGAGTCTTTGATGTTAAGGATGAAACATTGACATCCAAAACCCCTGAAAAAGGAGATAAGGGGCTTGATGCCATGAAGAACTTCATAAGCATTTTTGGATCCTCACAATACTGGGTCTGCCAACAAGCCTCATATGCTAGTTAGAAGTGAATATAATATCTGGCAAAGGAGGATGGCACATACCCTTTCACAACAAAATACTGGGTGTTGGAAGTCTGTCATGTATGGACCCCATATACTAGTAAATATTAATCTTGAAACTAAAGTAGAAATTCCAAAAGAACCAAAAGACTACACTGATGAAGATTTCCTAAAACTTGAGCTAGATGCTAGGGCATCTCTATGTTGGCAATGGCTCTCCCAAATGAAATCTACTATGGACTTTTACATTGTGGAAGTGCCAAAGAGCTTTGGGATTGCCTAAAAGAACAGTTTGGAGGAACTGATGAGGTGATTGCCAACACCAGAGAAAGTCTTGCTCAGCAATACGAAACATTTACTCACATTAATGGGGAAACTTTGACACAGCAATTTGAAAGATTCTCCTCATTAATCTCTGAGTTAAAGTTAAATGGTCAGACCTATACAAATGTATCTATGTTTATAGATTTTTAAGGCCTTTACCAAAGAAATGGGAAACTTATTCTATAGTTCTCAGATCAGGACCAGATTTTAACTCCCTCACTCTTACAAAATTACATGGGAGATTGTTAACTTTTGAAAGAGAAATCGATCAAAAGAAAAAGTTACAAAACTCTGGCAAAACTGCTGATGACTATATTCCAGGTAGTACAACACTTTTAGGACAAGACTCACCTTCTTGTTCAAATGATTTTGGATTTTTTGATCACATTGACATAACTGCTGGGATCTCATCCGAAAGGTCATATCCAGCTTATGACAATGAAGAAAACAGTCAAACTACTGATAACATGTGTTTCATAATGGATGATTTAAAAAATTTCAGTGGTGATGACTTGGAAGAAATGGACATTTTAAACCAACTGGCCATGTTAAGCATAAAAACTAACAAATTTTATAAAAGGTCAGGAAGGAAATTTCTAGGACTGAACAGTTCAACAAAAGTTGGTTTTGACAAATCAAAACTGAGATGTCATAAGTGTCAGAAGTTGGGACACTTTGCTAGAGAGTGTAGAAGCTCTAACTATAAACAACCACAGTTTGGAAATCAGTCAAACTCCAGTTATAACAGGAATAATGGAACACAAGGGAGTGCACGTTTTGTACAGGCACAAGCTCCACAAATTTAATATGTGCCACAAATACAATATGTACAGATGCCTGCTCAACAACAGGGCTAACAACAGATGTCTCCTGTTCCAGCTACTCAACAACTTCCACAAACTCAACAACCCTCTCAACAAAGTCTTTTTACTTCATGGTATGTTGATTGGAGCAGTCTTCCTTTTGACACATCTGAATGCAGTCCAGATGCAGACAACAAAGTCTATGACATCAATTGGGGAGAACCTGATAATGGCAGAAAGAATTTTGCCTTAATGGCTTTTGAGGGATGCTCCTCTAACTCTGCCTTATCTCAGGTATCAAAAGAGTCTCTTTTAAAACTTTGCTCAAAATCATGCAAAGAATCATTTGCTTTGATAAGAGAGACAAATGTGCATCTACAAGGCAAAGCCAACTACTCTAAAAGAAAATACACAAAAATAAATTGTGATTTAGAAAGAAAACTTGCTTCAAAATCAAAAGAAATTTCTAAATTGACTAATAATGCTATTGAAACCCACGCACAGATTAAAATCATGATAGAAGACCTAGGAAAAGTCAGAAAAGAGCTAGCTGACATCGAGGTTGATTGTGAAAAATGGGTTGAGTCTTGTAGAGGTTACCAAATGCTGCTTAACAAACAAATTGCATCAAATGTTAAGTTTGGCATAGGGTACAGTCATACTGAATCACCAACTGATTTTACTCCCAAAACTGCTGATGATGGGAGTAGAATAGTTCAAAAATAAACTTCTGATATGAAAGATTGCACATCTTTTCAGCAGAACTTTCTCAAAATTGACAAAGAGAGTTCTGCAGAAGTTAAAAATGCTGACATTAAGCCATCTATAGCTTCATCTACATCAGGAGTTGAGAACCTGAAAACTACTGATGACCTAATTCAAGACACAAAAACTGTCAGTAATTTGCTTCCACATCTTATGATGAATTTAAAAGGAAGGAGAAGGCAAAAGAATGTGAAGTTTGTGGTCTGTTTAACCACAAAACAGAATTCTGAAGATACAGAAAAGGAAATTAGTATAACAAGAAAATTTTACAACTGGTTGTGGGAAAACCAATCAAACAAGATTTTGAAGAAACTTTTATCCCAACAAACAACAACCAAGCAAAACCTTTTCTCAAAAAAAGACAATCTCAACAAAAGCCTTTTTTCTCAAATTCTTCCTCAGTAGTTAGACCTAAATCATCAGCAGTTTCACAAAGTGCTGAGATTAAAGATCTCATGAATATGGTAAAACTACTGATGACCAAAGTTGATGGTGGTCCTCAAAAGGATACCACCATTGCTCTCAAAGATAAATCCATTGCCAAAAAGACATGGATTTCTAAATATGGTCCACAACAAACTGTTCATGTTCTCAAGAGCAAACCCAAAGCCAAATTGGCTTGGGTTCCTAAATCTAACTAATTTACTATTTTGTGCAGAGCGTCTCCAGAGGTTTAAATAGCATCATGGTATGTTGATAGTGGAGGCTCAATGCACATGACAGGATGCAGATACCTGATAAGTAATTTTATCAGTCAAAGAGAAGGATTTGTGTCCTTTGGGAACAATGCCAAGGGATATGTGCTAGGACATGGCAATGTATCCTCTGGTAAAATACAGTTTGACAAGGTCAATCTGGTTGAAAACTTGGAATACAACTTGCTGAGTGTCTCTCAAATGTGTGACAAGGGATATTCTTCCTTTTTCACCAAAACAGCATGCAAGGTTATATCACCAGAAGTCCAGAAGTTGATAGAGAAGATAACTGAAGATCATACTTTGATGATAGCCAAAACATTTGGCAATGTCTATGCAGTGTACATTGAAAAGGAAAAAGTTTTGAACAACACTGCATGTTTCTTCTCAAAGGCATCAACTTCAGAAACAGATCTTTGGCATAGGAGACTTGGCCATGTGAACTTTAAAACCATAAATAAAGTCACAAAAATGGGCTTGGTCAAAGGTCTACCTTTGAAAAAATACCAGTGTAAAGAACACTGCGTTTCCTGTCTTAAAGGTAAACAGCATAAGTCCTCCTATAAGTATATTGAAGAATCAAAAACAACTGCATGATTTCAACTACTCCATATGGACTTATTTGGACTAGTCAAAATCATGAGCCTTGGTAAGAAGAAGTACTTCTTGGTCATCATAGATGACTATTCAAGATTCACATGGGTGTTCTTCTTATATTCCAAGGATGAGGCAGCCGATATCATCAAATTCTTCATTCTACAAGTAGAGAAACAATATTTTTTCTCTGTCAAAGTCATCAGGAGTGACAATGGGACAGAGTTCAGGAAAAAAATCTGGATGAATTCTGCCTGTCTAAGGGGATTGTTAGACAGCTTAGCATTCCCAGAACTCCTGAACAAAATGGTGTGGTAGAAAGAAAGAACAGAACATTGATTGAAGGAGAAAGAACTATGTTAGCTGATTCACGCCTACCATTGTATTTTTGTGCAAAAGCAGTCAACACAGCCTGCTATGTTCAAAATAGGGTCCTTGTCAACAAAAGACATTCCAAAATTGCTTATGAAGTTCTTCATAGCATCAAGCCCCTTATCTCCTTTTTTCAGGGCTTTTGGATGTCAATGTTTCATTCTAAACATCAAAGACTCTATTTCAAAGTTTGCTGCAAAAGTTGATTCAGGTTATTTTCTTGGTTATTCCTCCACTAGAAAAGCCTACAAGGTTTTCAATTCAAGAACCAAGATAGTTGAAGAAACACCGAATGTCAAGTTTAATGAGTCAAAACACACTCTCATTCCAGCACATCCAGATGAACCCTTTGACCTTGACAGCTTTAATTTCGAACCTGAAAAGACTGTTACTTCATCTAAACCTACTTATTATGGTGATCAAGGTTTTGATGATGATGTTCCTCCATCATGGACTCCCAATATAGTCATTAAATCAACTTTAAAACCATCAGAAGTTTCACAAACTTCTACTTCAACAACTGCTGATGAACAAATTCAAACTACTGATTCAGCTCCACAGACTCCTAAAGCAGTACATACAGCTGAACCGGATATTATTGACCTCAGTGGTTTGTTTGAAGAAGTTCAAGAGCCATCTCTAATCACAGGTTTACAACAACTGATTGAACACAAGGATCATCCATTGGATCAAATCATCTGGGGTACTCACAAGAAACAAGCTCTCCAACTTTTGCTTTTTCTCAGCATTTATCTCTCAGTTGGAACCAAAGAAATACCAGGAAGCCCTCAAAGATAACAATTGGGTTCAAGCTATGCAAGATGAGTTGCTCCAATTCAAGAAGCAACAGGTCTGGGAAATTTGTCCCTTACCTCCAAACAAGCTACCAATTAGCACAAGATGGGTTTTGAGAAATAAACAAGATGAAGCTGGTATGATTATTAAGAACAAGGCAAGACTTTTGGTACAAGGTTATACTCAAGAAGAAGGAATTGACTATGATGAAAACTTTGCTCCAGTTGCAAGGCTTGAAGCCATCAGGTTATTTTTGGCTTATGCTATTTCCAACAAAATTAAAGTTTTTCAGATGTATGTTAAGAGTGCATTTTTATATGGAAAAAAAAGACGAAGTGTATGTTTTTCAGCCACCTGGGTTTGAGGATCCTGCTCATCCTGATTGGGTGTACAAACTTGACAAGGCTTTTTATGGCCTAAAACAAGATCCAAGAGCTTGGTATGAAACACTGTCCACCTTTTTACTCAAAAATCACTTCATAAGAGGCTCCATTGATAAAACACTTTTTATAAAGCATGTTGGAAATCATGTCCTTCTTGTTCAAATTTATGTTGATGACATTATTTTTTGTTCAACAAATACTATATTGTGTGAAGAATTTAAGAAACTCATCCAATCAAAATTTGAAATGAGTGCTATGGGAGAACTGCAGTACTTTTTAGGACTGCAGATCAAACAACAAACAAATGGAACTTTTATACATCAATCCAAATATGTTAAAGAATTATTGAACAAATTTTCTTTACAAGACAATAAATAATGTTCCACTCCCATGACACCAACCACACAAGTTGAACCAGATGATCAAGGAAAACAGGTTGATCAAACCATGTACTGATGTATGATAGGTTCCCTTTTATATTTAACTGCTTCTAGACCAGATATTATGTTTTCAACTTGTGTCGATGCTAGATATCAATCAGCACCAAGGGAATCATACCTAATTGCTGTCAAAAGAATTTTCATTTATCTGAAAGGAACTCCTACATTAGGAATTTGGTATCCTGCTTCAAGCAATACCAAGTTAACAGCTTTTTCAGATAGTGACAATGCAGGGTGTAAAATGTCAAGAAAATCAACATCTGGTGGTTGTCAATTCTTAGGAAACTGTCTGGTGTCCTGGCAATCAAAGAAGCAAACATCTGTGGCAACATCAACAGCTAAAGCTGAATAAATTGCAGCTGCACGCTGTACATCACAGATCTAGTGGCTCCAATATCAACTACTTGATTATGGAATCAAAGAGACCAAAACTCCACTATTAGTAGACAGTAAATCTGCCATTAGCATCATTCAAAACCCTGTTCAATTTTCAAAGACAAAACATATAGAAATCAGGTATCATTTTATCAGAGATTGCTATGAAAAAAGGCAAGATTAAGGTAAAACATGTGACAACAGCTAATCAAATAGTTGATGTGTTCACAAAACCTCTTGACACATCAACATTTCAGAGGTTAGTGTCCATGCATGGAATGCTAAATTTTGAGTAAACTTTGTAAGTGTTTTCATTTTTCTGTACATATTTTACATTCACTTACCTATTTACTAAATCTGTTTCAAACCTCTGATGATCAACAAAAAGAGAGAAAAACTACTGATGTACAAAAACATCTGTAAGGAAAAATTTCTGAAAAGAGAAACTACTGATGATAATAAAATCATCAGAAGTTGATTTGCGGTATAATCAAACAAACAAATCTCCTCAGTAGTTAAAAACTATTGAAGAACAAAATAGGAAACTGTTGATTGTTCATCAGAGGTTTTAGACAAAAAGGGTAAATCAGTCATTTCCTATTTTTCAGAAGTTTGACATAGGATGGTTATTAAACTTCTCAAGCCCCTCTTTTCATTATTATCGTTTCAAAAACAAAACTTCCCTCTCTCAAAACCCTCTCTGAAACCTTCAACTGTTCTATCAAAACCCAAATGGCTCTAGTTCTTAAACAGGGACATAATCTAAGAGTCTACTTCAAAAAGGATGAAGCCTGGTCCCAACACGATGAAATCATTGATTTGGTCGTAAAATCTCAATATTACACGGTGTTCACCATTCACCCACCAATCCATACTGACACTCTCAATGAGTTCTGGGCAAACGCTGAGACTATTACCAAAGATGGTAAAGTCACTTCCCTGAATACGAGGATCAAAGGGAAAGAAATGGAAATCACACCGGCAACCCAGGGAAAGAGACTAGGTCTTGATGATGCTGAAGCGCCTGATCAAATTCCCAGTGGAACAATCCAATCAACAATAACTGAGTGTGGTTATCAAGGTACTTTATTACATGCTACCATTTACAAAAAATATTTTGATGCAAAATATAAACTTTTGTTTCACTATATTATCATGTGCTTAAGTCTAAAAACAGGATCGTCTGATCAGATGCCCTCAACTTTACAACCAATTTTTCATTCCATTGTAAATGAAACAAAATATAGGGCATCTTCATACTTTTTCAATGAGTTGGTGTTGCATCACCAAAATGAGAAAAAGAAATTTTTGTTGTATCCAAGGTCCATCATGCAATACATTATCAAAGAACTTGGAGAAGAGGTGCTTGTGGGTAAAACATCAATTTTAAACCCCTTAACCTCACAAGCATACTCTAGGCATAACAAACCGGCACTTCTGCCAGAGGATGACGAAAGGGAACATGACACAGTCCCTAAGGAACCAACATCCTCAAAACCCATTCCTAAAGAGCCTAAACAAACCAAACAATAAAAATCCAAACCCACCAACCCAAAAAGAAAAGCAATTCAGGAATATGAGATGCCTGAAGCTGTTGATGTACAATCTGCACTTTTGAAAGATGTGACTGAAACTTCCTCTCAGTCTCATCCATCTCAAACACCCCCAAGAGCACCTATATCCATTCAGTTTGCTAGGAAGAAACTTAAAAAGACAATAACTACTGACCCTTCTTTTAAAACAACTAAACCAAACCCAACTACTGCTCCCATAACTGCCGAACAAGAAACATCTCCAGCAGTTGAGATGGCTAATATTCTCTCTGAACTGAAAGAACACAATCCATCTGAAAATGTCAATCCCCAATCACCACATAAAACAAGGGATCAAAACACAGATATGGACATTGATGAGAATATTATCAGCTCTAACCAAAGAGATGAGTAGGAACCAAGGTCTCTAAGCCTAAACTTAGTTACCTTAGGTATATTTAAGGTTGTTACTACTCCAATACCATCCAGTGATGGAATTGAGGACAGTAGTACCATAGCTAAGACCTCAAATGTGGCAACTACTGATGAAGGCCTTATGCCTGAAGTAGGAAAACCTCAGTACCAAGAAAAAGAGGTTCATGAGACAACTAGGTTGGGCCTAGCTCATGATACAACTGATGAACTCTTCATTGAAGATGTCACCAGGGATTCAGATGATTCCATTAATTTGGATGATGGATCAAAATCTCCATAAAAAGAATAAATGGCTGACTGTGAAGGTCCTGAATACAATGTATCTGTACTCAAAGAGACAGTCATAGAAGATCAGGTTAAAGACCACTTAAACCCCAATTCCCCAAAAGTGGCATCCCCAGTTCATACTGAGGATCACCCCAAAACACACCCTCCACACTCACAAAAGCCTACCCAATTCTCTAGGTCATCAAGCATAGAATTGATCCAACTATGCAGCCCAGATGGTCCCCTATACCAGATGGTACACTAGCTTATATCTGGTCATCTCCAAACCTTTATGACTGCTATGGAGTTAAAGAACAAAACTCAGACGGAGATGATAAATAATGCAATTGATCACAAGCTTGGTGAGTTGTCAAGAAAGATGGAAGACAACAGAAGACAATTAGCCCATCTATCTGGTGTAACACCTCAACCTCCTTGGTTTCCAAAAGTGGATGAAGCCAAAAAGGGGGAGATGTCAAAGGAACAACAAATTGTGTCTCTTGAAGCCTCTTAAAAGGCTAGAGAAGCACAACAACTCAAGGATGCCCAAAAAGAGACCGTCTAAAAAAGGCAAGAAAAGGCTTTAGAAGAAAGACATGACTGGTATGAAAAATAAGAAAGGCTCCTTAGAGAAACAGCTGAGAAGTTATCCCAAGGCATTAGCGAAGAAACTGCTGAAGACAAGACCAAAAGTACTGAAGACAATTCTTCAGTAGTTGATGCTCAGATCAACACTTCAGTAGTTGACACTTCCTACACTAAACCAGAACAGCCTTCTAAAGCAACAGAATCTACTCCAGCTGAGATTCCAAAGCCTGTTCCCATTCCTACAAATGTTTTGAACCCTTCTCCCATGGAGGAAAATCCAAAAGAAGCAAAGAAGCAGGCAATGGAAGATAAGATCTGGAACAACTTAGAAGCAAAGGATGACATAAGCTTTGAAGACAAACTAAAAACCTGTGAAAAGAAGCTAAGTGGGTTAGAAGAACAAGAAAGAGTTGCTGAGCAAAAACTCCTTGCTGCTGAAGAAGATAAAAGCAACAGCTGATGATCTATATCAGTAAACACAGTAAGACAAAGAAACACTCACTTAAGGGACTCTCAACTGATGAACTTACACACTAGGCACAACTTGTATCAGACAGGCTAGCCACAGAAAAAGAAAGAAAATTGAAGAGAGCCCAAATCATACAAGAATTGGTAGAGAACAACTATGGTTCAAAACATCAAGTGTGCAGATGGAAAGAAGATGTACTTTATGACACTTACAAGAAGTTCAAGGCTGAAAGACTTGCAAATCCGGAGAAGTTCAAACCAACACAGCCTGCTACCAAAAAGAAGACAGAGGAACAAACAAAAACAGACTTCAAGATGATGCTGATTGAAAAGAACACCATTGTTGAATATGATTTCACTGTTGATGAAAAGCCTCTACTAACACTAGGGATCCTGCAACATTTGCATATCAACTGAAGCAGACCATCACAGAACAAAAACAGACAAAGGTAATCATTGAACATCCCATTCCCATTTCTAGTGATACACCTGGTACTGTACTGGTTGAACGAAGAAGGAGATCCAATCTGATCACAACTGAAAAAGAAAAACCACCAACATCAGACCTATCTTCAAACCTGCAAATAGTACCATACAAAGACAATTTCTTTAATTCTAAATCTCCAATTATTAAATGGTACTTTACCCACAAGTCCAATTCCATGGTTCTGGAAAGAAAAGACTCCACAAAAAAAGTCCTTCACTACACAACTGAATTAAAAAAAAAATTATCAGGTGAAGATCTTCTAGCCATTCAGAACACTGTACCAGACAAAGGACTACTTGCGGAACCAGAGATCAGAGCTCAAATTTCAAATAATCGGGGAAATTTGGAGAATTCTTGGCACAAGGAAAAGAGGATCTTATAAATAAAGATAGCAAAGGTTTTGGCTTCATCAATCCAGGGGAGATTGTAGGGTCAAAGAGGATTGACAAGCCAGTATAAACCTTAGTTTTACATCCTCTGAATGTTTTGTTTAAACTGCTGATGTAGAAGATTACCAAGTTCTGAAGATGGACCAGACAGACATCTGAAGAACAACTCCTGAAGACAAACTCTTGAAGGTTACTCATCAGTAGTTTGTCACTCATCAGCACTTTGTTTAGAAGCTTCCCACCGCCCTTAATCTTTAGTAGTTTAGTATTATATTAGTATTCTTAAAGTCTTTGTTCAAGTTTCCATACTACAGCCTGTTGTAGTATTATCTTACAGTATTATAATCTTTTGATTACTTAGCCTGTATGTAATTGACTGTCTATAAATAGAGGGGTTAATCCCACAATTTTAGACGACGAATGAATCCTTCAACACTTTGAGTAGTTAACCATTTCAATATATACCTGAGAATCATTTTGTATTTACTGTTATATTCATTTACTGTTATTGATTCTCATTTTAATACTTAGTTCATTGATTGAGGGGGAGTAATAACTCCTGTTAAAAGTGAAACTTTAACTTGAACACTTTACTTATTCCGCTGTGCAATCTGCTTTGATATATTTATTACACACAAGTGTTGATGAATAAGAACTGTTAAATAAGAAACTGATCCAACAGTTATCACTAATAATTGTCATCAGTAAGCCGAATCTGCATACTATATTCTCCCAAACAAATTGCTTCACCTACTTTCCCGAAATAGTTGCTAAGGGTTTAGCTTCCACCCATTTTGTGAAAAAATCTAATGTGACCAGTAGGAACTTGGCCTGCCTAGAAGACATCAGGAAAGGACCCACAATATCAGCTTGTTCTTTGCTCGAAGACTTATCGGTGTGGGACGTTGACAATGCTCACACTTTTGTAGTTCAGCTACCGCATTTGGATGCATTCTCGGCCAAAAATACCTAGCTTTCATAGCTTTTGTTACTACCATTCGTGGCCCGAAGTGTATTCCATAAATTCCCCAATGAATCTCCTGAATAACATAGTTTGATTCGTCCAGTGCTAAGCATCGGAGAAGGCGTCCGAGGAAAGTCTTTGAATATAACATTCCATCTTGTACTTGATACTTGAGGGACCTTACTTTTAGCTTCCGAGCCTTGGCTTTGTCCTCCAGTAGGACATCATTGGTTATGTAATATATGATCAGGGTCATCCATGATTCTTGCTGACCTTCAATCAAAAGGACTTCCTGTTCACCAACGGATAGTAGGTTTAAGACTTCCATTTTTACTTCTTGTGACATGTGAGCCGGAGTGTTGGCAGCCAATTTGCTCAATCGCTTGTTTGTTCTTTGACCCCGGAATGTGCTTTACTTCATATTTCTCAAATCTTGGAATCATGGCTTTTGCTTTCTCAAGGTACCATATCATGTTTGTTTCCTTTGCTTCATATTCACCACTGGTCTATCTTGCCACCAACATGGAGTCAACATGGGCTGTCACCTTTCGGGCCCCGACTTTTTTGGCTAGTCGGAGACCGGCCAAGAATGCGTCATACTCGTCCTCCTTGTTTGAGCTTTTAAAGTTCAGTCGGATTAAGTACACTAATTCTTAATTTTCAGAATGTTTTAGGACAGTGCTTGCTCTGGAACCCTCAGACCCTGAGGCATCATCTGTGAATAGGCTCCATTCATCAAGTTCTAATTGGATCGGTGCTTCTACTTTTTCCATTGCCAACTCAGTTAGAAAGTCTGCCACAACTTGTCCTTTGATCGTGCCTCCCGTTTTATATGTTATGCCGAATCTGCCGAGCTCGATTGCCCATTTGGCCAATCTACCTGAAACCTCAGGCTTCCGTAACACATGGGGTATTGGCTTATCTGTCAGGACTTCTATCTTGAATGCTTGGAAATATCGCCTCAATCTTCGGGAAGCATGTACTAAAGATAATGCTAATTTTTATAACGGAGGGTACCGTGTTTCGTAGTTTCTAAGAGCCCGGCTTACATAGAAGATCGGCACTTGAGCTTTTAGCCAAGTCACCATGAGCATGGAGCTGATAGACCCTTTTGAAGCGGATAGATAAATGGTGAGGACTTCGCTAGGTGCTTATGCTATTAGGGTAGGAAGTTCTGCCAAACATTTTTTTCAAATCAAGGAACGCTTCTTCAGCTTCGTTGTCCATCAGAACTCTTTTGTGCTCAGGAACTTTTTAAGCACTGCCTGAATGGAAGTGTGTGTTTAGCTGCTTTTGATAAGAACCGGTATAAGGCGAACAAACGACCTTTCAGAGATTGAGCTTCATATTTATCTCCCGGAGTTTATCGAATGTTTCAAAGATATCTTTCAACATAGATTCTTCCATGTAACTCTTTATGACAACATCATCCACATAAACCTCTAGGTTTCGGCCTATCTGCTTTTTGAAATCTCAATCCATTAGTCTCTGATAAGTAGCCCAGACATTTTTTAATTCGAATGGCATCTTTGTATAACAATACAACCTTTGGTTAGTTACAAAGGTTGTCTTGTCTTCATCGGATTCGGCCATTTGGATTTGGTGATATCCCTTATAAGCATCCAAAACACATTTGAGTTAGAAGTTTGCCACTGCATCAACTTTTAAGTCAATCTTTGACAAGGGATAACAATCTTTGGGGCATGCATCGTTCATATCGTTGAAGTCGATACACATTCGCCAGGACCCATCATGCTTCCATACCATGACAGGGTTGGAGACCTAAGTCTAGTACTGCACTTCCCTGATAATGTTTGCTTCCAGTAGGTTACGTACATCTTCGTCTATTGCTTTAACGCTATCCAGAGCCATGCTTCGTTTTTTCTGGGCAATGGGTTTGATCCCTGGGTGAATGTTAAGCTTATGTTTAGTGAGGGACCGTGGTACCCCCGTCATATCTAACTGTTGCCAAGCAAACACATCTAACGAGTTTGCCAATAATCACCACATCTAATGAGTTTGCCAATAATCTCCGATGATTATCTTTTGTTCCGGGAACCCTGGATGGACGGGCCTTTCTTCAACCGATCTTGTGTTATCTTTATCAGGAGGGTTGGGGGATGCCCCAGAGATTGTCGAACCTCTAAAATACATAACTCGGACTCAGTGTATAATGTAGTGACCCCTGATCCGGTGGGGAACTTGATAGCTCCATGAATCGTTGATGTGACCATGCTGAATGCTTTCATTCCAGGTCGCCCTAAGATGATGTTGTGAACTGACTGCGATCTAACTACCAAGAACTTTAACATGGTGGTTCGCTGCTGAGCCTCAGTCCCAAGAGTTATCAGTAGTGAGAGTTGGCCCAGAGGTTGGATAACCTCACCTGAAAAACTTATCAATGGCATTGTTACATGAACCAACTTTTCTTTTGAGGCCGGAGCTAATTGTCGGAAGCATTGGTAATACATTATCTCTGATGCACTTCCATTATCCAAATAAATTTTTCTAACTTTGTGCCATGCAACCTGGATATGATTATTGGCCCTTCTTTGGATTCACTTGGATCTATCGGTGGGAAGAACATGAGTTGTTCCATCCACGGCCGAGTGTTAGAATGGTTTCTCTTGATCCCCTGACCATGGAAGGTCCGGATCATGTGTGTTCCAGCCTGGTTGCATGGGTTTGTTATTGTGGCACCAGGGGGTTTTCCATCTTTTATATCCTTGATCAGGTGGGATAACTTCCTTGCTTTGCACGCCTTTTTTATCTCTTGCTTCAGGGACCAACAATCATCGGTGTTGTGGCCATTGGCTTGATGGTATTCACAAAACTTTTTTGTATTCCTATCAGCCGAAGGTCGTTGCTTCGATGGTCTGGGAAAATGTATTTGCTCAGTACTTAGGACTTTGCTCGGATTTTTGGTTAGGTCGGAGTAGCTTGTGGTTCGGGGGTGGCTTCCTGAAGAACAACTGAAGTTGCCTTTATCATTTCTGTCATTTCTAGAGTACGGATACGGCTGACTCTTAGACCATGAACTGTTGCGATCAGGTTGTGACTGGTTGTTTTTCTTCCAGGAGCTACTCCGGAAGCTTCCTTTGTAATCGTTTTCCCATGTCTGGCCACATGTACTCTTGCCTCTGGCGAAGGCTCGTGCCCGTTCCATTAGAACTTTAATTGTCTTTGGGAGATCTTTTTGCAACTTCTCAACCAACTGATTATTTCGAACTCCATGGCAAAACCCAGAATTACGTAGCTGATCACCAGCTTTGCTATTTTGCATACTTTCTTTGTTGAAACGGTTAATAAACTTCTCAAGTGACTCCCCATCTTTCCTCCCTATGTTGTGCACCTCGGTGATGTCTTTTGTGCATCGTCTTTGTTGAGAGAAATTTTGTAGAAATATTCGACGAAAGTCGTCCCATGAACCAATCTCACCATAAGGTAAGCCATCAAACCAGATACGGGCTACACCAGTTAGAGTTTGTGCGAACATATGGCACCATGCGGGCATGTGCCACAACTCGATTTCAGCTGCTCCCCCGAAGTCGAACACATGATCATCGGGTTCGGACGTTCAATCGTACTTTTTGACCATAGCTGGCATTTTGAGCTTTGTTGGTAACCGTGCATTTGCAATACATTGAGAAAACTTGGAGCAGGCCGCCATGTAGGCCGGTCTATATGGTGCAGTGTTATCATCTTCCCCGTGGCCGGAGCTTACCAACTGTTTCTCCGTAAGGACAGGTCCCACTGGTAATGGTCTAGTGTATCCAAAGGGGATAAGATGTCCGAGTGGTGTTTAGAGTGATGCAGAAGAAATGATAGTGGAGTATACCAGAGAAGTGGTGAGACTAACAACATTTGCTATTTGGGACGTAAAACCTTCCGAGGGAAACAAATTCACCTGCAAACTGTGGAGTTTTTCCTCTTTGTCCTGCTATTCCTTCAATCGGAGCAGGAGGTCACGATTTCTTTAGAGGAAAGTGTCATCAAAATCCAAGGACGTGGAGTGTTTGTTCGTATTTCCAGCTGAAAAACCTAAAGTGTGGGCAAGGGCTGCCGCACCATCTGACAAGACTCTGGATAACCCAGTCATATCCTGCACAGAGGTAATGACATCGTCCCCTTCGTTGTTCATAATGTCCTAAATATCAAGACCCTCGTTAGCCATTCTAGATGTGATTGTAGAGAGTAGATCTATAAAAGAATGGCGCCGATTGAGGATCCAAAAGCTGACAACTTACCGTTCTAGTTAAGGATTAGTGATTAGCTTGATTAGATCTTCTTAGAAGAAGCTACAAAATGAGCAAACCGTTAGGCTCGTCAAATGGGAGGTTGGAGGGCCTCCCTGTGACCACCCTCCGACGTGAGGATAAGTATTTTTTAGAGAGAGAAAATATAGTTCAGAGTGTAAGCATTCGTGTGTTACCCGTACTTGTGAGGGGGTATTTATACTACATGAAAATGTTGTACTATTGTTCAAACCATTGGTAATATACACCGGTGCTTTTGACTGGGACTTACATTTGTACATGATGTCCCTTCCCAGACTATTCGGGTGTTTATGGCCACGGCTCTTCAAGGGAACCGCGTCGCCTTATGAGGTTTGGAGGAATTCTTTTATACATCTTCAATCACCTACCCACCAGGCCACCACCACACAGAAACCAAGTAAATTGTAGCCTCTCTCTTTCACTCTCGCTCTCTAATGCCCGGAAGACGTTTGATACTACTTTAAGCGGCTCCCTTCCCCTCTCTCTTTAACGGAGATATATGTGCCTGACCTAACCGCCACCAACATCACCACCACAGCTCTACCTCCGGCCGTCACCCTAGTCGGACTTGTTCTTTAATAGATCTTGTTTGTTCACCGGAAAAAGAGTTGCCCTTCGCGCCCCGCGTCTCAGAAACAATGTTCACTGTTTCCGTATCTCTTTCTTACTCTAATTTCTAGGTGACGACTCGAAAAAGTGAGGGTGTAAACTGTAAGGCTGTAAAACCAGAAAAAGTCTATTTGAAGCCGTTATGACCATTACCGTTAATTTACTGTTGCCCATCATGTTCGAAATTAACTAGTAAAATACCCGCGCTACGCAGCGGGATTTCAGTCAATATAGGTTTGGATTGGTACGACACCATCACTCGATATAGCAATCGGAAGAAATATGCTTAAGATGATATTGACACTGTTTTAAATCGATTGAACCACACAAAGAAATTTCATAAGGTGGTATCATTGTGACACGTAAAGTTATGGAAACAAATCTTAAAATGATACTATGTTATAGTTTAAGAGTTCCAAAATTTTAAGTAAAATGAACAAAACATATATGTACCAAGGTTCGAACTTATGTTGTTGGGGTTATGCACATCTTAACAAGTGGATCACTAACCACTTTTTGTTATAAAATATATCGAAGGATTTTAATACACAATTCAGCGCGTGGTGGAACAAAATAAAAAAAGGGTCCAATTATAGGCTGCCACGTGATAAAACTGCCCAAAATTAACAAATCCTGATTTAGTACTGAATGTTAGTATATATAAGAATAGGAGGGAGGGTTATCTTTAGAACACTAAATATCGCGAGAACCGTGAGAACAAATGAGAAAACTAATCAAAATCATTTTTTTTCAATACAAACCTAATTGTAAACAAAATACAACATTAAAAAATGAATTTTCTTTCGAAATAATTCATCTTTTCTTGCAAAAAACACTTTCAAATTAACTTTTTACACATGTGTAAATAAACAGTTTACACATGTACAAACAGTAAATTTACACATGTGTAAAAACAATTTATTTCCGTATACGTTTAAATTTTTACGTGTAAATTGTGTTTTTGGGTTTGTATTTTAGTAATAAAGATAAGTGTAAAAAGAAATTTTTGATTTGAATGGTTTTAGATGGCGTTTTCACGGTCCGTACGAAATATAAGTGTTCTCAAATTAACTTTCCCCTATATAAGAATATATAGTAATTTGGAGGGTGAATTTTAGACTCAAACCCATCATTTTCTCCTCTTTTCTTTTCATGACAAAAAAAAATATATAAAATAAAATAAACCTATGAAACACAATTTTCATTGTTTTGTTTTTCATATCCGAATAAAAACATTAGTCACAACAGCAAAGGTCGAATATAGAACACAGGCACTCTAAACCCTTGATAAACCTCTCTCCAAGCAACAAATTTTCAACCCAAACCCTCTTCACCCACCAACCCATAGATGTCATCATCTCTATTATCATCATCTCCTTCAATTCACGTATGTTATCTTTCTTTTCTTTTTTTTTAATATTCCCAGTTTCCAAAACCCATAAAAAATCTTTAAACCAAAGGGATTTTTATCTTTTTTCCATAAAGTCAACTAGGTTTTCATCAGTCGCGCGCATTGCGGCGCGCTCAACCGAAGTATTCTACAAACCTTTTTAAGGGTTTTTTCATGGTAAAAACATTGTTTATTCTTCTAAAGCTTTTATCAAATATATATGATACTCTTAATGATAATTTAGGTGCGTACAACGCCACGAAGGAGAAGGTCTTGCAAACGAAGAATATGTCCCGAAAGAAACCAGAGCAAAATAATTTAGTAACAAATTTGACAACCATAATCTCTAAAATAACACACAATTGAGATTATTATCAATCCCTTATTACAACAGAAGTAAGTATTAGGTAATATAAATTAAATAGAAAGAATATAGATGATAGATATAAGTAATAAGCACTTATTAATTTAAACGACGGTAGTGACTGCAGCATGTATCGCATTTGCAAGGTGAGGGACCGTCCTCGAGCTTAAAGCTGCCATGCTGATTCTCCTGCATATTCACAACATGTACGGAATCAGGCAAATTACACAACTCCATTCATTTGGCGCATTAGGTGCGAATAAAATTGCTTGAACTCAAGTATAATGCTTGTTCAAATGTAATGTATTAATTAATTGTTAACTAATAGAGAAAACCAAACTAATTATCCAACCCATGTGATCTGACCACTTTGCCACCTATTCTCTTCTGAATCTGCCATTTAACCGTCACGCGTTGCGCGACTGAAAATTTGGTTCTATTCAGCCTTAAAAGTTGCAACATTAAAAACGTGTCCGTAAATTAGCTACAACAGGTGATAACTTGCAATGTTAAAAAATGTTTTTACTTTTCTCCATTTGGATAATAAGTTAAGTGTCTGTCAATGTCAACAACAGAACAATGGTAATAATGGCAGCGGAAAGCAACTTACATCCGGGCCATCAGATCTGGCTCCCTGGTAATCTCTTCCAACCCCAACAAACTGCATCGAAGGAACTCAGCCATAGCTTCCATTTCGACCACCTTTCCCCACTTTATCCTGAACCATTTAAAACAAACACAATTACACCACCATCAAAAACAACAAATGAAACATCTAGTTCAAATTGTATCAACTTACTGTTTCACATCAGCAACATATCGAAATCAAAATAAATATTCCTAGGCATTTTACTTTGCAATGTAATAGCACTTGCCTGTTATCTTTGGTTTTGGTTAGAACTTTGACTTGTTCACATACTGCAGCAGCAAACCAAATGCTAGTGGCGCAAAAAGGAAACAATAGTGACCAGCATATACAAACTCTTGTACAGTTGTACCAAAATCTTATTTATCCACATTCTCATACCTGAGACCAAATCATTAGTCACTTGATAATTGCAAAATATTGGCATGGTACGAAAATGATCTAATCAAATTAGATGTGAAATCTCTATAACAAACAAAAGAGAAGACCCTAAAAATGAAGTTGTGATAAGAACAAAACAATATCAATAGTTATACCTGAATATGTTTATTATCTTTAAAAATAACCAAAGTAGCTTTGAAGAATTAATTTTTTTAGTACTCAAAGTTACAAAATCATTAAATGAAGTAGAGAGTTATGAAACAAAGAAATGGAATGAATGAAATAAAAAATGAAGTTTTATATCTATTCGATTCTAAATATCCAATAACTAAGAACTCAAATAGTAAATTCAATCTTTGCTTAGGATATCTAACCACTTCGACTCAAGCACTATCATTCCGATATTACTGATGGACCACTCTGAACAATTGCTTTAAGCCCATGATTTCATCATCCAATAGTGATCCTACAACAACCTGCTTATCTAGGAAAGATTGCAAACTTAGATTCATAATTCACATCAAAACTCATTGTTACAACTTTCCGCATTAGGAATATTTGTTGAAGAATTTCTTCTAACCAAGTCTTTTGAATTTCTTATTTCAGTTAAGAAATCTGCAATGTTAAAAACAAATCATCACATAGATTGTCAAATTTGCTAGCATTTGCCATTAAAACCGAACGATACAGAGATTAAAATTTTACAAAATGAGTAAAAGTTCCACAACTTTATTGATTCGATAGCTAATTACAACTGTGTCAAAAAAAATCAATACGTTTAAGTGAAGTTATATCACCACTATCCATAATCCCATATCAATGTAATGAGGTCTAATGGTATATAGGAGCACATGGAATTCAAGACGCAACTTATAAATACTCAGAAATGACGAACTACTAAGAATTATGTGTTTCCTTTGCCACTACTACACACACTTTAATCGTAGATCATAATTAACAGGAAAAGATACCTGTAAACAGCGACGTCATCCCCTCTTTGTGTACCGTTCTTTCTCTCTCTAGGGTTCCACCAACACTGCCGTCAAAAGCAACACCACCATCATTGCCGTAGCACGTACATCGCCACACCATGACAACCTAACCTCACCATCATTAACCTCATCTCCTTTACTCTGAGGTAACAGGCGGGGGTAGTCGTAGACTAACATTAGACGATTCACGAATACATAGTGAATCTATAAAAAAAAAAAAAAAAAAAAAAAAAAAAAAAAAAAAAAAAAACCTTTATTTTAAGAGGGTGTTTGGAAGAAAGCTATGAGATAGAGGTGTATAGAGTCCAATTTAGCCGAACCAGACTGTAATCAACAGATGAAAACATCCAACTCAAAAACCATTTTCTCTCTCAGATAAGCAAATACGCATCATCATCGAGTAACGGAGCAAATCAACAACTGATAATGGCAATGTTTTAGCAATATAAAATGAACAATCACATCAAAACACAAAAACAAACAGAGAAACAAATCAAACGATCCAAAATAAACACCTAAACTGAAACCAACACAAGAAAATCCAACAATCCAAAACAAAGTGAGGTTTCTGTGGTTCAGAGTTTACCGAAAACTTGGCTGCAAGGCAGGTTGCTGGGTAAAACCTGCCATCCACCAACCTTGCCATGCCATCGTCATTAATAGTCGAAAAATACTTTCAACTCATCATAACCAAGCCACAAATTGCAAGTATCTATAGCCGATACTGAAATTGAAATAACCACCAAGGCTGTCGGGAGCATCTATCCAGAACCCCCAAAGAGTGTCATCAGCACCACCATCCATAGGTAAAAACGTATGGGGTAGGCGACAGGGTGGCGGGAGGCCGCAGCGGTGGTGAATCTGGACTCGCAAGAGAGAGGTGGCGGCAGTAGCGGCGGTGAATCTGGACTCATTAAAACCTGAATCATCACACATTCACACCACATCACAATCAAAAACCATAAAATAACACAAATTCAGATCTCGCATTAAACATAGCAAGATTCAAAAACACTTACAGAATGATCAACAGTAATAAAGGTTTTTCTGAATAATGAGTACAGTTTGAACCCAGAAGCCACGTCATCTGCAAGACCCAGTAGTCACCACCATCATCAGATGCCCAAAATCACGAAATCTGACCTTGGGGTTTGTCGATCTACCCGAAAAAAGGACATGCATCTTGATCGGAATCTTTGTTCAATGGTGGTGTGAATGACGGTGGAAACATGCCAGTGGCGGTGACCGGACGCGATGCCTCCCCAAATCCATTTACGAGGCCTTGAAAGCTCCGGTGAGGAGCTGTGATGGTTGTGTATGGTGGTAATGGCCACAGTTAGGGTTATATCGGCTTTTACAATTTAGCGGTGGTGGTAGGTGAAGATAAAGCAAGAAACAATAATTTGAAGATAAAGCAAGAAACAATAATCTGAAAGAGAAAGAGAGATAAGAAGATGAGAAATAAAATCAGCCATAAAAGCACATTTAATTATAGAAATGCCATCAATTACTGTTCAAAGACACTCTATTATCATTTTTGCGGGTTTATAATGTTTTTTTTTGTGGATTTTTTTTATTTGTTAAATTGTGAAGAAAGTGAATTGGGAAGATTTAGTGGGGTCGTATGGAGAAGGAATTATGTGGGTTTGAAGAAGAAATTGTAAATATAATTATATATAAAATTGTAAATATACCGTAGGCAAAATATTCCAAGGAATCGCGTGTGGTTTTCTCCGCCATCTTCAAATACTCGTCATTTATATCGTATGTGTTCCCGTAGGCGAGTACACGTAACACGGAAGTGACCTTTTGAATTGGAGTGAATCCTAAACACTCTCTACCGTCAAGTTTTTGCTTAAATAGTCATAGCTTGACTCTAAATCTTCGGTAATGCGCAAAAATAACCTTTTACTAATCCAAAATCATCGCCAAAACATATCAGGTCCGTAAACCGCCGAATGATTGAAATAATCATTCATTAAACGCTCATTTGCGGATACACGGTCTCGCTGTATATATTCCCTAGTCAATTTCGGGCATGGAGAAGGATTATTTACATGTTGCACGACGTTCATCGCTAGCGTAACCACACTCATAACCACTTTTTCCTCTTCCGCATCGTCGTCGTGAAAAAATCTTTGATAAAGATCAGTAAACGAATCTTCGGAGGGAGGAGATGACATTGTGGTATGGTGATTTTTTATAAGAAGATTTGTTTTTTTTTACAGTGTAGAAGTTAAGTTGGTTTGAGTTTTTTGGTGTAAATTATAATTGTTTGTGATATATATATATATATATATCTCCTCCTCAATAACTTGGACTGTTCATTCGTGGATGTTCCAATTAGGGGAGCTCTGATACCAATATATCAGAGAGGGTGGTGAATGACTATGTTTAAAACAAAACAAAACTTAATTCTTTTTAAATAAATACATATATAAAGTAGATATATCAGAGAGGGTGGTGAATGACTATGTTTAAAACAAAACTTAATTCTTTTTAAATAAATACATATATAAAGTAGTATTAACACTAAAATATTATAAAGAAGCAAAATAATCATAATACTTACAGTGGGATTTGCACAGCGGATGGATGGTAGAGAATATGCACAGCGGTGGATTAGTAGTAGTAGTAGCGGTGGATTAGTAGTAGTAGTTTTTTTTTTATACTTGTTGGAATATAATATGAAGATCTTGGACAAACTGAAGAATAAGGAGGTTTAGTTAAGGAGCGTCGGAGAGATTTTAGTGTGCCATGAAAGTTAAAATTTTATTGCTTTCAATGGATTGCTTGGTGTACTTACAATGAAAGATATAGTTGCCTTATATAGGCAATTTACAAGGAAACCAAATACTATAGCTATTACACACATGTATGGCTATCAACTAAAGAAAATAAACGACAAACTTCTTTTACAAAATTCAAAAACTAATCAACTCATGTTGGCCATTATTGACACACCTATTGGCCTCTTCTTGACTTTAATTTATTTTGATGCTCTGTGTCTCGTTGTACAACTGTCCTCCATGTTTGTGTGACGTCATTGCTTACGTTTGTTTCCAGAAATCTCTGTGTGTACTGTCTATCGACTGTGGACTTGAACAATCTTCTAAATCCTCATCTTCTGCAAGGTTTATGAAATGTTTTATCTTTAAGGTCTCTCCCTCGCCTGAAAAAGGTAGAAGAACACGCCAATTGTCTTTTGCATATACTTGAATATAGTGTCCTTCACCTATTAACCTGTACTGTATCCATGGAACATTATCTGGAAGTGTAGGAGTTTCTTGATATTTTTTAAAGAAATTTTTTAACTCATTCAAAGGTTGTTGAGCCTGTGGATTTAACCAGAATATTTCTGCAAAATCTATATTTGTGTTAATCATGCTCGTACATAACCAAGGACAAGGGTATGTAGGATCATCTTCTATAAAAACTCTTTTTCTGGCTGGTCTATAGGTATGTGAATCTGCAAAAGGAAATGATGCAATAATTTTGCAATGAATCCTTGGTGCAATAGTTCTTGCTGCAATATTTCCTGCTGTTAATAGAATTTTCTCCCCAAGTTTATTGAGAAGATCTTCTGTCTTTCTGTTGTATTTTACTTCTAAATAATCAATCATACCATGATGGTAAAATTGAATTATTTGTTCTTCTGTGATTGTTGTAGGATAAAAAATTTGCAGAACCAATATTCTTGTACCCTTTCCTTCTTCATCTGTTCTTTCTACAACTTCATAACCTTTGTTTTGTTTGTCCATAGCAAAAGCCAAGTCTAGAATTTGATGCTGGAGCTTGTAAAGAATTAAAGGAAATTCTTCACATATTTTTAGTGAAACAAGATTTTCAAATTCTGGGAATCTTTCTGTAACAGGTTCCAGGCAATTCCTCCAAGGAGTATCAAGAATCCTGATTCTGAAAGACTCGAAAGACCTGTTTATTTCTGTTTTTTCTTTCTTTTTCTCGAGCCTTTGTAATAACTGTGTATTCTTTTCCTCGAGTAATGCAATTTGTTGTTTAAATATTTCATTCTCAATTTTATATTTAATACTCTGTGTATTTTTTCCTTGCTCTATAAGCTGTGATTGTAAGTCATTAATCACCTCCTGTTGAGCTTTAATTATTTGATCAGGCTTTTTATTTGTTATATCAACAAAGGTTTGTACTTCTTCGGGCTCAATAAAAAAATTTTGTAACCCAAAGTGTTCTCTTGCTGCTTCTATAGCTTGTTGAAAGTTTTCATAACCTTTGTAAACAGGATTGGGACATTGAATATATTTAGCAACTGTTGCCCATTTATTAAAAATTCCAATTTTTGTCCCTCTAAAAATAATATAGTGTGTAAACTTTGGTTTATTATATTTCTCAGGTGTTGCAACAGTTTGTTCAGCAAAATAGAAACTTAATGCATTTAAAACCTGGACTTTAAAATTTGAAGCTTGTGGCATGGTTTGAATATGCCAAAGGTTGTCCAGTAAACATTGTTGCTTCTCTGTCAATTTCATCCCAATGACAGGACGAAATTTTTTGTAAACATCATTGCATATTTGGAGATCATATGTTCCAAACCTGATGCAAGAGCTCTGTGTATTTTGTGTTGAAGTAGGTGTAGTAGGTGTCCTCTGCGTACGCTGTGTACTTTGTGTATCTTTTGGTGGAGTTTGATAATATTGAGACATATCTTCAACACCAGGACTGTAATATTGAGTCATATCAGGATTGTAGTATTGAGTCATTTCTACACCTGTAATAGAGGCTGGAAGCCTTCTTTGGCTGTTTATTTTTTCAGCTGACTGCTTGTATGCCTGTTGAATTTTTTCTTTCTCTGTTCTAATGGTCTGTCCCATTAGTTTTTCTGTTTCTGAATCAGAGGTCATTGAGGATCTCTTATTCTGTGTAGGCTGTGTAGGCTGTACAAGGATCGCTTTACCTTTGTTCTTTTTCCTGTCCATCTGTAATAAACCATTTGTTTATATTACTAGACAACATATCTGCTATCCCATTATTCTTTCCTTTAATATGTTCAAAATTTATTATATATCCATTTCCTTGAATAATATTTTGTAAATTAACCCATCGAGTCCTATTTACCTTTTTACTTTGATCATTTTTTACAAACTTAACTATTGCTTCACAATCAGTTCTTATTGTAAATTCTTTATCAAGAAAAAGTTTAAATTTTTCTAAAGCACTAATTAAAGCTTGTATTTCAAAATCTATTGTATTCCAACTTGTTTTATTTTGAAAATTACCGCTTGCATAAGCACAAATTTTCTCTTCTTCCCTTGAACTGTATTTATTTGGTTTACATAGAAGGACTGCTCCCCATCCTTCTTTACATCCACCTGTCTCAATAATTATATAATCTGTTACTAATGGTAATTCCAATGGTTTAATATTTTTTACAGCTGTCTTAATTTTTTGTACTAGTTTAACATCCTCTTGATTAAAATATCTTTGACCATTCTTAGTTGTTTTACTGTAAAGAGGGCCTACTAATTTCGATAAATTTGGAATAAATTTTCTAGCATAATTTACCAATCCTAAAAAGGCCTGTATTTGTTTTAAATTTTCAAACTTTTCAGGAAAATTTAGAATTTTTGTAGAAATATGTGGTTGTAATTCTATTTTTCCATTTCCAATTTCTAAACCCAGAAAGGATATCTTCCTTTTAAATAATTCCATTTTTCTTTTGGAAATTACTATGCCATTTTTCTTTATTTCTTCAAAAACCTATTGTAAATGTTTCTCATGTTCCTGTACAGTATTACTTGCCACTAAGATATCATCAATATATACCAAACAAAAATCATATTTTAAAAATATACTATCCATAAATCTTTGAAATATTGAAGGAGCATTTTTAATCCAAAACTAAGAACATTCCATTCATACTGCCCTTCTGAACATGTAAAAGCTGTCCATGGTTTAAAACTTTCTTCTAATTTAAGCTGATTATATCCTGATTTTAAATCAAATTTTGAAAAAATCTTTTTATCTTGTATAAGATTTAATAAGGTATCTTTATTAGGGATGTTATACCATCTTCTATTGTATTATCATTTAAACGTTTGTAATTATACACTATTCTAGCTTTGCCTCTTTTTATTTCACTATGATTTCTAACTAAAAATGCTGACGATCTATGTGGACTTTCTGATTTTCTAATTAAACCTTGATTGATCATTTCAGGGATTTGTTTTCTAAATTCTTCTTTATCTAGTGGACTATATTCTATATTAGCTGTCCTAATAATCATATCAGGATTTTTTAATTTAAATTTACATGTATAGTTTATATGTGATTTTGTTATATCTTCTCCTATATATCCTATTTTTTCTAAATGTAGTATTATAGGATGATTTATACTCTTTGTAATATCCTGTCCTTTTTCTATTTCTTGATTTAAAAAATCTGTCAACAACTTTAACGCTTCATTTTCTATTAGACTTTCTTTCTTATGTGTATTATCATTTAAAAAATCTAAATTTCCTTTATCTCCTCTTTTTTGAACAATTTCAGTAGTATTTAAATATCTTAGTGTTGGAACTGTATATAAATGTTTACTTAGTGTTATATAATTACGTGTAATTGTTACTGCCCCATTTAAGCCTAAGATAAAATTTAACCCTATTACAAAATCTTTTGATCTTATGTGCGGTGGGTTAATATTTACTTGTGGCATATCATACTTAATACTATAATTTCTTGCAAAGTCTAAAAATTGTATTCCTACTGGTTCTAGGCAATGTGTAATATTTATTATTCTATCTTCAACTGTTCTTGTAGTAAGTTTATATGAAAGTTTTTTATGACATTCTATTGGTACCAAACTATATGAAATTAAACTTTTTGTAGCTCCTGTATCTACTAATGCTGTTAAATCTAAATATTTATTATTATTTAACCATAATCTACATTGTATATTAATCATATTTATAGATCCTTGTGTTTGTATAAAAGTTTGTTCTTCTAATTGTTGTTCAGCCATCTTACTTATTTCTTCTGTTTTTACTATTTTTTCAATCTCTTCTAGTCTTCCTTCCAAATTCTTTAATTTTAAATTATGTAATTCTGCTATTACTTCTATTTTTTCTATTCTGTCATCGTTGTTGTTTTTTGAAGCTTTTCGTTTAGATGTACTAACTATTTCTTTATTATAAATTTCTTTAAGACACCTAAAACATATTTCTTTAAAACATATGTCACATTGTGATCTTTTTTCCATGCTAGGATAGTATCCACAATTATAGCAACTAACATGATTATTTCCTTTATTTTGTATCCAATTGTGTTCACAATTTTCTTCTGTATTCATATATGTATAAGTTACCTTTGCTGTTGGTTTCTCATCTTCACTGTATATACTATATATGGATTCATTGTCTGAATCATTATCTGATTTTAATTCTTCTATTTCATAGTCTTGTAACTGTTCGATTAGATTTGCTCTTTCTATGTTTTTATTTTTATTTTGACATTTATTAGCCAAATGAGTTGTTTCTCCACAAATAAAACATCTACATTTTATTGTTTGTGGTTTCTTAACATATTTATTTTTGTTGTAGTTTTTCCTATAATTTTTATTATATGTTGTACTTTTTCTTATCTTTTTCTTTTTATCATAAAAACCATAAGCCTGTGGTGTATAGATTGCTGTTTTACAAAAAACATAAGCATTTCTTTTTAATTGTTCTTGTAATGCTACTTCTTTGCATTTCTCTTCTAATATACTAAATGTATATGTTATTCTAGGTCCTATTCCTAGATTTTGTTGTGTACCATAATTTGTTTTCCATGCTTCGTGTATAGATTTTCCTAAATCTCCTGGTAACTTTATAAAATACTTATCACATAAATCATCATCCATGGCCTTTCCTGTTTGTGATAATAACCTTGTAAAATCTAATGTAAATTCATTTATATACTTCATATCTGCTATGCTTAATTGCTCTAAATTTCTAATAGCAGTATCTTGTATTAAACTATTATTTTTTGCTGGATCAACTCCTAATATAAGAGTTCTGATTTGTGATGTGAAATTATAAGGATTATTTCCCAAGGCTTTAAGATTATTTATTTCTTCTGGACTTTGTGTTTTCTTACTTTGCCATATTCCTAGAGCTATTGGCCCTAGTGTAGTTTCTAAATATGAAAACATATCCATACTTTCCTTTTGATTTGTTTCCCATAATCTTACTACATTTTGCTCCCATGTCAAAACTTCATCTATCCATAATTGAGGTTTTTGTTGTTCTAGTAATAACATATTTCCACTATATGTTTGCCCTATAGGTAATCTTTTTCCTTTTCCTGTGAAATTAGACTCTTGTTGATAACTTACTGTAGGTGGTGTCCATGGTTCTCTACCATAGGTTTCATGTGTACCACTATTTTCTCCTCCCCATTTTATTTTTGGTCTTTTCCTATTTATTTCGGCGTCCATAAAACTTTGTTCTTGTTTGTAAAAGTCTGATATCATAACATTTCCGTTAATGATATCTTTTACTAGGGGTAAATTGTAATATTCTTGTAACTTTATGTAACTTTCTTCGTAAGTCATTCCTAAATCTGTCATACATTCTATAATCATATCATCTACTTCTTGTTGTATGTTTAATTCTGTAAACTTTCTATTTATAATTTGTTCAATTGTTTTATTTGTTTCTTCTATTTTAAAACAATCTACTAATTCTTCTTCATAATCTAATAGAGTATAATCCATATATTCTTCTTGTTCAAATTTTAAAAAGTCTATGTCTATCTCATCACTCTCTGTATCATATGTTGGTAATATATCTATTTCTTCTATATTCATAAAATTATATTCTTCATCTTCTTTTTCTGTTTGTTTTTCTTTAAAATCTGTAAATCTTAAACTTTGTTTACCGTTACTTTTTTCATATATATATGTCTTTTTTGGTACTAGAACTATGTTTTCCTCTTCTTCTTGTATATCGTCTAGATTCCATTCTAATCCTGCTAGTTGTTCTGGATCAATTTTTATTGGTTCTATCATTTGTATTGATTTTGAAGCAATCATTTTTACAATTCCATTTATGTTTACTTTATATTTCATTCCTGATCTGTTACTAGCTTTTCCTAATACTCCTATGCTTACTACTAAATTGTTTCCATCATAATTTTCGTAGCCTTTTGTTTAATGCTAATTTTATATTTTGTATATCTTTAACATCTTTTAATATATCAGGTGTACAGTAGAATATTGCTATATTTTGACTTAGATCAACTTCCATTCCTGAAATTATTGCTTTTTTCATTTCTGATTTCCAACTTTTGTCAAGTATTAAAGCCAAAAGTTTTGTTCCTAAATTTTTTCTTCCTAAGGCTTTAACACCTATTACTATTAAACCTGTGTGTACAAAATGTTTATTTGACCTTTTAATTTTTTCTATGGTGTCTGGTGATAATAAATCTATAGTTACAGTGTCATCTACTACCCTTAAACTTTCTTCTCTACTACTGCTAATTAGAGTTGTATTTATGTTTATCATCCTAGTTTGATATAATATTTTTGGATTTAATATATCTAACTGATGTTGATTGTATAAATTTAAATTTCTTTCTAGATCTATTTCTTCTTCTAACTGTACTATACTTTTATCACTATTAGATCCTGATCCTCTTCTAAGTATTCTGTTTAAAATACTGTCTGATGTTATACAGTCATGTATATTACTTGTAGAATTTCTAGCTTCTTGTAAAGTTCTACTTCTTCCCATAAAACTTGTATTTATACTCATTTTCTTGGTTGCCAATGTGTATATGGTGTAGGTTTTTTAATATTAATGTTTAGATTTTTTATTGCCTCTGTTAATTGATCTACTTCAAGAGATGTATTTTCTATTATATTCTTGTTTTTAACTTTTACAAATTCTTTTATAATATACTCAACTTGAGTTTTAATATAGTCTAAATTTTGTGTATAGTTGTTTATATCTTTTAATAAACTGTTTAATAGTTTACTATTATCTAAAGCTTCTTTTTGCAAATTATTACTTAGATTTATAATAAGATCTATTATAGCGTTCAGTTGTGGACTATCTCTTGTATGTAAAATATGTTCACAATTGTCTTTAACAACACAATTTATACTAAAATTTTCTGTATTATATTTTTTAACACGACGTAGTTCAGTAAATTCTAGGTCTAAAAATTCTAAACGCTTGATTGTTTTGAGTTTATCAATGATTGATTAATTCCGACTCCTTAACTTTAACTCCTTATTTCCAGTTAATCCTTTATATATTTTTTTCATATTCGAACTTTTAAATAAAATAATGTACAACTAACCAAACCTTTCTTTTATTATGTTATCAAAGCAACTACTTTTCCCATAATCCTCACCTAAGAGAGTTCTCCTTACAAAGACATCATATGCCATAAAATGGAGCTTGTCTTAGTCTTTTAGATTTTAGGAAAGCCTTTGCTCTGATACCAATATATCAGAGAGGGTGGTGAATGACTATGTTTAAAACAAAACAAAACTTAATTCTTTTTAAATAAATACATATATAAAGTAGTATTAACACTAAAATATTATATATATATAGGGGAGGGATAATTTAAATACCCTCCCCAGTTTAGAAAACCCATAAAACCTACATCCTAACCATCCGTCTTAAGTGATCAATGGTGGTGATTGTTTCTTGCTTTTTATCAAAAGTTAAGATCCATATTTAGTAAAAAGGGGTAATATGGTCCAAGATCTTTGAAGTGTTCTCTTTCCTCTCTCCTCTCTCCAATTAATATAAATTCATGTTTTCTATAAAAAAAAATTCAAACAAACATAACAAACTACCGTTATCAGGTTTCAAGTCTTAGGTAACATATGTTTTTTTATAAAATGTTCGAGTAACACATGTTTCAAGCCTTATATCACCAAAAATATATAAAAAACTATACCTAAAAACAAAAACATATGTTTTCACAAACTTATCTCACCAAAAATATATAAAAAAAAACAAAAACATATATTTTCACAAATTTATCTCACAATTATACCCCCAACAACAAAAACATATGTTTTCATAAACTTATCTCACAACTTATTTGACCAAAACATATAAATAAATTACAACCAAACAATAAAAACATATGTTTTCACGACTTATCTCACCAATAATATATAAAAAAAATTATACTCCAACAACAAAATCGTATGTTTTCGCAAACTTATCTAACTAAAAAATTCAAATTATCTACCCATATAACAAAAAAAAAACATATGTTGTAACTTTAATAGAAAAAAAACTGTGAATCTCCATCTATAGCACCATCATTGTTCTCATCAAGAACCTGTCTCCATAATCACTTCATTCAAGCTAGAAAAACACTAAAAGTACAAAAACATTAGTGTCATTTTCAATATAGAATTCGTAATGCAGTTACATACAAAAAACATATAAAAATATCAAACAATAGTTACCTCTATCTTTTAGTAGGAGTGACAAAAATGTAATTTTCAAAGATGAAGAGACTTGATTTTGTCTTACATTTCCTCCTCCACCAAGTGTTATGTTGAGGATTTTCTCTCCTAATTCTAAAAAAAAAATTACAAACAGAATCTTAGAAGTTAGAACCCATATTTTAATATTATATCATCTTAATCCAACTCTTGTTGACAAAAAGCAAAAGTTTTATCAACACCACGTACCTTCATTAATGGTTGCTGCTTCCAACCATCTTCGTTCGCCACCACCATCTAGCTCGTCACCGCCCTAAATAACTCTAGTCGCACCACCGGTTTCTGCAACTTCAGATCTACATCGTCGAAAAAGCTTGCATCGTCTTCATAAGAAAAAAATAAACCAAATCGGTTGCTGCATCTTCAGATCTGCATCGGCTTCAAAACCCCTTCAACATTGTCAATCTTCATCGTCTCGTTTTATCAAATGGGTGACGGTAGTTATGGATTTTGGTGGGTATGGGAAGATTTTGGATGGGTTTGGTTTCTGTAAACGTGTGTGTGTGTGTGTGAGAGAGAGAGAGAGAGAGAGAGGGAGAGGAGGAGAGGGGGAGAGGGGGAGAGAGAGGGAGGGAGGGAGAGGGGGGAGAGAGAGAAAGGGGAAGAGAGAGGGGGGGAGAGAGAGGGGGGAGAGAAAGGGAGGGAGAGAGGGAGGAGGGAGGGGGGAGAGAGAGAGAGAGAGATGGGTGGTGATAATGTGGGAATGGGATTTATGATTTGATATGTTGTCTTTTGTGAGGAGGATGGAGGATTGAGAAGTGCAATACCTATAATGCCCTTTAATATTTAATTGACAAGAGTAACATGGACAAACCTGGACCTTTCAAAGTGGTTTACTTGGTTTCCTCAACTAGAGATGGTTTGCAAATTAGAATTGCCATATATATATATATATATATATATATATATATATATATATATATATATATATATATATATATATATATATATATATAGAGAGAGAGAGAGAGAGAGAGAGTTGGGCTTCTTTTTTTATTAATATGACCGTTTCGAACGGTCATCTCCAACGGTCATATCATCAAAACCAATGGTTGGAGCCCGGTAAATTGTAAAGCCCCGCTAAGCATATAACGAAGGAGTTATATGCATATAACGAAGGAGTCCATAGCGCCCCCTAATGCCGGAAGGGCTGGTGTTCCCGACACTATGGTTGGAGCTAGGGGTGAGCGAATCATAAGAACCGACCTGACCCGCCCAATACCCGACCCGACCCGAAAACCAACTATAGTATAAAATCCGAACCGATATACAGACCGTTGAAGAGGATTCGGTTTCGGTTCTTTATACATGCGGTCCTACGGTTCCAAATCCAATACCCGAACCGTAGAAAATACCTTCCATTTCTTCCAACTTCTAGACCAAAGGGTGGTTTCTCTATGATTTATTGCAGGTTAACTGATGGAACAAGAATCAACTTTTGGTGAGGTTATGAGGATTTAATCGGTGATTTCTCTTGGATTTAATCATAGAAACACTCAATGTTTGTATTTAATTATAACCATCTTAATCCCAATACGAGACCTGTTAAACTACTTGAATGTGTTTACTTGGTTTATTATTTATTAAGTGAAATTTGTTTAGTTGTTTATGTGGGTTTCATTGATAGATGATTGTTTAATTTACCTCCTAAGATGCCGATGGAGTTCTGGATCACAGATTCACAACAAGTTGATGGAAGATTGTTTGGTTTGTTTTTGTATGTTTGTATAGTTTTCTCTCAGTCGTATATATTTATTTACGTTAAAATATCTTAACAGGCTTGTGGGCCCATTTACCTTTTTACAAAATTCGGTCCAACAATTCAGTCTCGGGTTTTTAGTGTTCTTGGACCGGAACCGACCCGACCCGAACCAGCCTATATTTTCATAACCTAACATTAACTTAGGTCCTATAAATCGGATCGGTTTCGGTCTCAATTCGGTCCCAATCTCGGTTCTTTTCGATCCGTCCGTAATTATGCTCACCCCTAGTTGGAGCCCGGTAAATTGTAAAGCCCCGCTAAGCATGATCTTAGAGGAAAAAAAAATGGTGGAAGATAGAACACAGACACTCTAAACCCTTGATAAACCTCTCTCCAAGCAACAAATTTTCAACCCAATTCCTCCACCAACCCACAGATGTCATCTTCTCTCTTATCATCATCTCCTTCAATATTCATCCGTCCAACAACTCCTTCAATTCACGTATGTTATCTTTTTTTTTTTTTTTTTTTTTTTTTTTTAATATTCCCAGTTTCCAAAACCCATAAAAAATCTTTAAATCAAAGGGGTTTTTATCTTTTTCCATAAAGTCAATTACTTGACCATTTTTTTGGGTTTATAGTGTTTTTTTTTTTTGTTTTTTTTATTTTGTGCATTTTTTTTTTGTTAAATCATAAATGTTGAAGCAGGTGTGTGGAAAAGAAAGATTTAGTGGGGTGGTATGGAGAAGGAATTATGTGGGCTTGAAGAAGAAATTGGTGGTGGTGAAAGCAGGAGCAAAGAGGGTATGTTTTGATAAAGAATGCAGGCAGAGTTTAGTTGCTGGGATTGATAAGCTTGCTGATGCTGTTTCTGTTACTTTAGGTCCTAAAGGTAGAAACTTGTTTTATGTTTTGGTTTAAAGTATCATACTTTTTCATATTAATGTGTGTTTTGTTAAGTAGATTTTTGAATAATATTATTAGTATTTGATGTGTTTATTGTTGTTATAAGGTGAGGTAGATTATGCAATACTAAGTTATGGCGAGAACAAGAAGAATAAACTTCAATCGTTTATTTTTCTATATCATTGGTTTGTATTTTTAAATTTTTATATTTTCTTACATACAAACGCGTATGCTACTAATTTCTTTATATGTTTTTAAATTTATAATCGTTTACCTGCACATGTGTAGGTTTTATACATAAACAAATTTTGTTTCTATTCTTTTTTTATATTTTTGAATTTCATGATAGACGAATAAACATTGCATTTTTATGATTTTTTTAATTTTAGAAAGATAAAACTGTCCAACGTGTCTTGAGTCTGTGGAGCTACTTAGTCGTGCCCAACGTGTCTTGCATAATAATGTTATGACGCCAAGGTCTATTAATGTAGTTTTAAAAAAAGACTTAGTTTTGCTATTCAAAAAGGGCTAGTAGAGTAGCTTGTTGCCCATTTGCCTTATATCTCAATGTATGAGTGTTCTACTTTGGAACTTGACGCCACCCAAAGGGTACCCTTAAAAAAAATTAAAATTTTAAGATTGAAAAAATAAATGATTTATTTTGAAATGCGTGTTCTCGCAATATTTAGTGTTTTGCATTTATCCTTCCCTTATTGTCATATAGCTTATTAGTTCTTTTTGTTTGTTATGGCGTTTCGTACAGGCCGGAATGTTGTCCTTTCTGAATCTGGATCGCTTAAAGTTATTAACGATGGTGTCACAATTGCTAAAGCTATAGAGCTTTCTGATTCGATAGAAAATGCAGGGGCAGTGTTAATTCAAGAGGTAATAATGAAGCTGACCAGACCATAAACTGCTGCAATAAGTTAACAGATTAGTATGTCAATTTTCGTTGTTTTTGCAGGTTGCAACTAAGACAAATGATTTGGCTGGTGATGGGACTACCACTGCAATTGTTCTTTCAAGAGAAATGATCAAATCTGGATTATTGGCAGTGTCATTTGGTGCGAATCCCATTGCTTTAAAGAAAGGAATGGAGAAGACTGTAAAAGAATTGATTGAAGTTTTGAAGCGGAAAGCGATTCCTGTCCGTAAAAGGGATGATATAAAAGGTTAATTCTTTCCCACATTATAATGTTTTCAGCTAGTTTACGGTAACGGGTCAAAATGCGTTCGGGCAGACCCACCCATCCTTTTTTGTCCGTTCTAGTTCTTGTAAATAGTTCATCTGCATAAAAAGATTACATAAACTATATCACTAAATTAATAAATAAATTTCCTTCAAATAAAATGATATTGGCAATATAAGCATTTGATTTCGGCCTGCTTCAAATATCAACAGTTTTGGTTAGTCACTTTACTTGTTAACAACGAAATACGACCCAGATTGACTTGTTTTAAACCAGTTGAGGTTGCCACTTCTATTTACTAAATGAGGAGACTCTCATAAGAATATTTCATGTTATGCAGCCATAGCTTCCATCTCTGCTGGAAATGATGAATTTGTTGGAAACTTAATTGCTGACGCTATAGATAAGATCGGCCATGATGGAATAATTTCTATTGAATCTTCCTCATCAAGTGAAACTTCTGTTCTTGTTGAAGAAGGCATGAAGGCAAGTGATATTATTGCTCCTAAGAAGTTAATACACAAGTAGTATATAGTTAATTATTATATAACTTTTGCACTTCTACATGGCATTGAATTGATAGAAATATAAATATACCTCTGCGCTGTGAACGTCACTCTAAACAGCACTTGTTGGCAAAAAGTTTATAAGCATGCCTTCATTATTAGTCGTTGTTCCTTGATTAGAAAATATTTTGGACCAAAGTCATCTGGTCAGCCTAGACGAGCTTATGTGTTCATTAATCTTACATAACTTGAGATTAAAAATTCAACATTTATACTGCGATACTGGTGATTTGATGTGCAGGTATCTCATTTTCTAATTATATTAAAATTTTACTACAGTTCGCTAAACGTATATCATATAGTTTGTGGATGTGGTTCTTTAGAGACCCTTGCTCACTCTGTACTGTTAACATTTAGCCGTGCGATATCTGATTCACATATTCTCTTTTACTTTTTTCATTTTCATATTTTAATGTCTATTCAGGAATACTTTCCCTACAGATTGACAAAGGATACATGTCTCCATATTTTGTCACGAACGATAATAATTTGTCCGTGGAATTTGAAAATGCTAAAGTCCTGATAACTGATCAAAAGATATCAAGCGTCAAAGAAATTGTTCCTTTACTAGAAAAGTGTACTCAGTTAAGTGTCCCGTTGCTTATCTTTGCTGAAGATATATCGATATCAGTGATGGAAACGCTACTCGTAAACAAAAATCAAGGCACCCTTAAGGTTGCTGTTGTTAAATGCCCTGGGGTCGGGGACCGAAAGAAAGCTTTACTGCAAGATATTGCCCTCATGACAGGTAATTATTTACTGATTTCCATCGTACGTTTAAAAAAGGCCCACTTGATGCGCCAGGTGCATGAGGTTGTCAGGAGAGTGCCTTAGGGCCTTGAGGAGGTGCCTCATGCATATCTGGGTCAAACCTGGTTTACTTCATAAATAGGCTCAGATGTAAAAGATGAGATAGATGTAGCTTTTTGTTGTACATCATCATCATCATACTCAGTTAATCCCACCAATAGCAAAGCTATGGTAGGGTCTGAGGAGGGTAAGATGTAGACAGCCTTACCTCTACCCCGTGGGAATAGAGAGGCTGCTTCCAGTGAGACCCCCAGCTCGATAGTGGTTTTGTTTCAAGCATTGGACATAAGGCACATAACACTTCGCAATCAGGACAAGCCCGATTGGTGCATGTAACCCCTTGTCTTTTGGCTATCAACGCCACCACATGATACATGATTAACCATCCGTCGTTTTTAACGTTATTTTCACGAAATTAGTAAAATAATGTTAAAATTAGTGCAACTTTACTTTTGCCCCCTGAGGGCCACACATATATACATTATATGTGCACAGCCGTAAGCGGGGCTGATCTGGTTTGTACATACAACTTATTTGGTTTGTACATAAAGCAATGCCTCGTGTACATGAAGCCCTTGCCTTGTTCCCATGGTTTAAAAAAACGCTTGAGGCGTGCGCCTCGAGGCGCGCCTCAAGGCGACTCGGTCTGAAAACGCTTCTGAGGCGGCGCCTCAGGTGTTTGAACTGTGGTATGCGCCTCACAGGACTGAGGCGCTATGAAAAGTTGCGCCTCAGGTGCGCCTCAGGGGGTTTTCAGGTATATTTTTGATGTTTTCGACTTTTTGTGACATTTTATGTCATTTTTATGTGTGTTTTTGATGTTTTTGATGAATTTGATGATGAAATTAGTTAGCATTTTATTTTTTGAAAGATATATAATTATTTATTTAATTTTTTAATTCCGCCTCGGGCTTTCGCCTCGAGGCTTACGCCTCGTGAGGCGAAGGGAAAACGCCTCGAGGCTCGTTTCCGTTCTTTTAAACTTTGCTTGTTCCTCGGCTTTCAGGACCTGAATGTCACGGAGCTCAATGCATAGTTTTAACAAGTTTTTGTTTAGTGGTGATGAATGGGCGGGTTGGGTTACATGGCAAAACGAGTAATTTTTATTGAGTTTGACCCCAAACCCCTTCTGATGAAATATACAGCAAGTGCAATATGAATAAAGAAGCTAATCAAGCTATAGTTATTTGATAATCTAATTTTTTGAATAAAATAATGTAGGTGCTGATTTCTGTCGGGAGATTTGGGTCTGTCTCTCGAAAGTGCAACCTCTGATCAGCTTGGGATTGCACGTAAGGTGACCGTCACAAGTAATTCTACAACAATTGTTGCTGATCCATCCATGAAAGCTGAGATTCAGGCAAGGATATCACAGATAAAGAAGGATCTTTCAGAATCAGATAATTCATATCTTTCAAGAAAACTTAGTGAACGAATTGCAAAACTCTCTGGCGGCGTTGCTATTATCAGGGTGAGTTTATTATCCCATTAACACGTTTCAAGGTGTATTTTTTCGCGTTTATTGGTGAATGGATCAATTAGTTTTGGGAAAAAAAAGTCTGCTAAAAATGAAATGGGTCAAAGTCAAACATGTTTAACCTCGCCCATTGCCATCCGTAATGCATTAATCTCAATTTTTTTATTCAAAGATTTAGGTTATTGCTGTGGTAAAATTGTTGTTTAATCATAATAAACAAATGTATTGTTTATAAAAGGGAAAGTAATTGTTTTTGGTCAACTCCGCATGTTTCAAGCTTTAACCTGTACCATAGTTATCAAAGGCGCTAGGCGCACTCAAGGCGCATAGGCCTCGCCTGGGGCCTAGGCGCAAGGCGCAAAAAAAGCGAGGGCCTTAGTGAAAAAAATTTCAAAATTTATTATGTATTAGAAAAATAATACTATACTTCAAATAAAATAAACAAAAGCTATTATATAACATTTAATATCATCATGATGAGTATTAAAAGATCTAAAATTATTTAGTGTTAGTGTGAAAAAGTAGTTCTCCTTATATAATTGTAGAAATCTGGTTAGAATCTTGCCATAATTTAGAGAATTTGGCCGGGAACTCTCGGGAATTTGGGAAGCTTGTCGGAATTTACGCTTGAACCATCACCTAGAGAATTATAGCGCAACTGCCCGACATAAAGCGCAATTGCCTCGCCTTGCTAGGAAAATGTGCCTAGGCGCAAGAGGCGATGGCTTTTAACAACTATGACCTGTACCAGAATGACCCATTTTAGCCCAAACCGTTACCCATCTTTCTACCATTATAGCATTATTATTCTTTTATTATTATTATTATAGGTTGGAGCACATACTGAGACGGAATTAGAAGACAGAAAGCTAAGAATCGAGGATGCAAAAAGCGCCACATATGCAGCTATGGATGAAGGTATCGTGCCAGGTGGCGGAGCCACCTTTATTCATCTTTTGGACGAAATTCCCACCATCAAAAAGTCTTTGGAAGATCTCGATGAGGAAAGTGGGGCCGACATCATAGCATCAGTATGTTCCTATTCTTGTCCTATTATTATACCTTCTTATCTTTCATTAGAGCCTCTAAATGAATTACCTGATCCCATTGGTTAGCAAGGAATATGTGGGGGCCGTGAGTTATCCAGTAACGGCTCTCGCGGTTCCTAAAAAAATGAATCTGATAATTTTGTAAACTATGGATCACAGGCACTTCAAGCGCCTGCAAGACTGATAGCAGTCAACGCAGGGGTTGACGGCGAGGTAGTTGTTGAGAAGATCAAAACACTTGATTGGGAATTCGGTTACAATGCAATGAACGACACCTATGAGGATCTCATCGCGGCTGGAATAATCGATCCTTGTCGGGTTTCAAGGTGTGCCCTCCAAAATGCTGCATCAATCGCTGGGATAATCCTCACCACTCAAGCTGTATTGGTAGAGAAAATAAAACAGCCTAAACCACCTGTGCCTCTTCTCCCTGGAATACATCCTTGATACAATATATAGGTGTTATGGCCCGTGTTTGACTTTTTTGAAGCTCAGAAAGTCAACTACCACACTTTCTTGCATGCATGTCACTTTGCGAAAAACGAGAAAATGATTCGGGTGACAGCGTATCAAGTTGATAGTGGAACATGGACGTTTTTAGGCGTTTTGCGCATTAGTGGTGGTGGACTTTACGGCGAAATAGAGTTGTAACGATATTAACAATACAAAGGATATAATCACACACCAATGTTCTTTTGTTTCAGGTAGTTAAAGAGGATGGATTTGGGTATGAGTTGTTCAATGTATAAGTGCCAGGAGTAGGATTCAATGTTAATACATTTTTAAATAAACATGTTTAGTTTGATTGAACACCATTTAATTAAGTTTGTTGATGGTTGACCCTTTACAATTAGTTATTAAAATTATGGACACATTTTATAAGGCCAACCCTTTTTAAATACTTTCCTTTACAAAGTAATTATATTACGTCTTTCTCTCTTCATCTTTGGATTTGTATCCGCATATTCAAGACGCAATCCTAGACGTGAAGAATAAAATAAATTTTTCATTTTTCTTGCTTGATTTTACAATTTTCTTGATATTTTATGTTAAGTTACTTCACACATTTCACTAGAAAAAAAAAACGAGGGTGTGAACAAGTCGAGCCAAAGTTCGCTTTAGATCTAGCCGGGTTTGTTTGATTTAAGAGTGCTTGAGCTCATTTCGCTTTAAAATCTATTCATAAAGTTTGAGCTTGTTTTATGAGTAGATTTTCAAGTTCAAGTTCAAGTTCATCTCATTTATTATTTAATAATTTTTTATTTATACAAATTCATGGTTATCTTTTTTACATACTTGTAACTATAGTGGAGAGTTCAAATGAGAAGAAAAAAATATTATAAGAAGATTAAAAACAAATTTAAACCAATAGAAATCATCCATATAATAATTGTAATTTTAATCTAATTCCATACCCCTTCATTTCTATTCCTTTTACAGATCGCTAAATAATAATAATAATAATAATAATAATAATAATAATAATAATAATAATGTAATTATTGTAGTCACTTATAGCTCTCTAGAATGGATCGCCGGAAACCTATTCCGGAGAACATTCAACGAAGGATTCTTAAGATTTTCGTTTCTAATCTTCCAGAGGGATGTAGTGGGGTTGATTTGGCTACAAGCGTTCGAGCTTTTGGCCAGATTTACGATCTATATATTGCAAGAAAGAGGGATAAAGGTGGGAATCGGTTTGGTTTCATATCGTTCTTGGATATTAAAGATAAAGACGAGTTGCTCCGGAACTTAAAAACAGTCCGTATAGGGGAACACAAGATGTGGTTTAACATAGCCAGGTTTGTGTTAGAAGATGGTGAAATAAACAATCACAGGGAAGAGAGATCTTCGAAAGCCAATGTCAGTAACAATGCACCGGTCAGAGAAGAAGGAGGTAACGGTTCAAAGGCTGGGATGACCTACGATCGAGATTTGTCGTTCAGAGATTTGTTAACGGGTAAAACCATCACAGTGGATGATAACGTGCATGGGTTTGCCTCTTTGCATGGTTTAGCAGTAGCAGCAAGAATGGTTGACGTCAAAGCAATGCGAAGTATTAGAGTTACTTTGAGAGACTTGGGTTTCGTAGAAGAAAAAGTCAGTACATTGGGGGCGTTGACGTCCTGATCACCTTTGGTGATTCGGAAACGGCCCTTACTTTCAAACGAGAAGCTATGAAGCATCCGGATAAATTCTCAATGCTAGCATTATGGGAGGGCCAAGCTCTTGGATACGAAAGACTCGCGTGGCTGAAAATCCAGGGGATCCCTCTACATTTGCTTTCAAACAGAGTCATTGATTCAGTCGGTGGAGTGGTTGGAAGGGTGGTGTACAAAGCTACTAGTTCGGAAATGGATACGGATCTATCTTATGCGTACGTCGGAGTTCTGGTAGGAGATGGTAAGCGGGTCTCAGAAGAAGTCATACTCAAGTCGAATGATCGTAAGTTTCGAGTCTGGGTGGAGGAGGAAATCGAAGAATGGGATCCGGAATTCCTGGACCCGGTAGAAGTGGATTGCTCAAAAGATGATAGCGGCGACGATGGAAATTCCGATGATGCTATGTCATCGGAGATGGAAGTCAACGCCGGAGGGAACGAATTTAATACGGAAGTTGACCAAGGGTTTGCCCGAAACTCCTGGAGTTTCAAATCTTGGTATTAATGGTAATAATGATTCGGTCCCATCATAGTTAATGACACAGCCAATCATGAGGAAGAATTTAATGCCGACTTTATTCCGGGAGAGGATTTTGTCTTTGAAGAGAATATTATTAATAATGAAGAAAATTCGGTTGACCACATTAATAAACGAAAGAAATTCAAAAAAGCAGATGTGGGCCGGCCCAGCAATGGTTATGTCAGCAGCCAGGAAAGCTGAAAGCCTCTAAAAGGCCCAAGAATGATGACCTCTTTGGGTTAGATGACTTGTTGGGCTTGAAGAATTCTGAATTGGACAAAATAGGCAACAGGCCCGTTACGGTTGTTGAAGAGGAAGCCCAAAGTCACTTTGACTTGAACTCCCACCCACAAGAAAAACATATCAGAGGTGAACCAGGAATTGGCTCCACCCAACACCAGAACACTCCTCAAGACTCTCCAATTGGTGAAGATCTTTCGGACGAAGCTACTCTTTCTCGCGAACAAGAAGTATTACAGACCATCTCCATGGGTGCAAAGCTGGGCACAAACCTCAACAATTTTGAAGACTTGGTTCGTGATTCCATAATTCAAGAAGGCGTACAATTGGGTAAGATATGAATTGCTTGAGTATTAATATTCGTGGGATTGGGGAGTCTGGTAAAGCGGGTTGGATTAGCAAGATTAAAACAGATAATGGTATTTCGTTTGTGGGTTTGCAAGAATCGAAGGTTTGTAACTTGAATGCTAGTACTATTCGAATTTTTGGGGGCTCCGGTGCTGATTTCGAGTATGTGGAAGCTGTTGGCAGCTCGGGGGGTATAGTGAGTATGTGGGATCCAAAAAATTTTTCTAAAGATGCAGTTTATAAAGATAGAAATTTCTTGTGTGTTTCGGGTATCCTTATGGATGGGTCGGTGATGCTTAACATGCTGAATGTGTATGCGCCTCAAGACAACGGGGATAAGAGAAGACTTTGGGAGCGTATTCTTAGATTCATGCAGAATAAAGGGGGGTGGTGGATTCTCTTTGGGGATTTTAACGCGGTTCGAGATCGGGAAGAAAGAAAAAATTCCCGTTTCGATCCGATGTGTGCTAGGGATTTCAATAACTTTATAGAAGAGGCGGGTCTCTCCGTGAATACATGTTGAAAGGTATGAAATTCACTTGTCTAACTGTTCGACGGGGTCATTGTAAACTGAGCCGTATTGATAGATACCTTGTTTGTGATGGGGTGTTTAATAGATGGCCTAATGTTTGTGTTAGAGCCCTGAAAAAAGATTTGTCAGATCACTCGCCTGTGCTTTTTTCTATGGTGGATAAAAACTTCGGGGCAAAACCATTTCGTTGGTTTGATTCCTGGTTGGAGAAACCCGGGTGTGAAGAATTAATTCGCTCGGTTTGTAACAGTTGGGTGGATAGTGGCAGAAGTGACACCAATCTTTTGCTGAAACTTAAGAAGTTACGGGGCAGCCTAACTGAGTGGTATAGAAAATGGAGTTCTTCGGAAATAGAGGCCGAAACTAGCTTGCGCGAAGATAAAGAGAGGATGGAAATTCTAATGGAACAAAAAGAGTTAGACGAGAGGAGCTTTGGGTTTGGTCGGAATGCGCAAAATGTTTAGAAGAAATCCAACTCCATAGAGCCCGCGATTTGAAACAAAGGTCTAGAGTGAAATGGGCTTCTTTGGGTGACGAAAACTCCAACTACTTCCATAGCGTGATAAATGGTCGGAAAGCTCGCAATGGGATCCCCGGGCTGAGCATAAATGGCGAATGGGTTTCAAAGCCGTCGTTAGTCAAGAAAGAAGTGTTCAGTTTTTTCCGAAATCATTTTAAAGAGGATCTCCCTAATCGGCCTACCATAAGTTGCTCGGGTTTGAAGACCATTTCGGCAGAAGAACAGGAGACGCTCGTTCTCCCCTTTTCCAAGCAAGAGATTAAGCAAGCGGCGTTTGAATGTGGTTCTAACAAGGCCCCGGGTCCGGATGGTTTCAACTTTCGCTTTGTGAAGAGATTTTGGGATCTGTTAGAGAATGACTTCTGCCGAATTCTTTCCGATTTTTTTGTCACCGGTTCTATTAATCCGGGCTGCGGGTCTTCTTTCATCACGTTGATACCTAAGGTTAATACCCCTTTGGGCCTTAGAGACTATAGACCTATAACCTTAATCGGAATGGTTAGCAAGGTGGTTTCTAAAATCCTGGCTAATCGTCTGAAAAAGGTCATGGGGAATATTATTTCTGAATCTCAATCGGCGTTTATTTCTGATCGCTTTATCCTTGATGGCCCCCTTGTGGTGAATGAAGTAGTCGATTGGCTCAAGAAAAAAAGAAGGAAGGCGTTCCTTTTAAAGATAGATTTTGAAAAGGCGTATGATAACGTTAATTGGAACTTTCTCATCTCGATTTTGGAACAAATGGGCTTCCCCCAGATTTGGTGCTTGTGGATTAAAGGCATTCTTACATCGAGTAGAGCGTCGGTCCTTGTTAACGGGTCTCCAACGTTCGAATTTAAATGTGAAAAGGGGCTGCGCCAAGGAGATCCTATATCTCCTTTTTTGTTTATTTTGGTTATGGAGTCGCTGTCTTGTCTCATTAAGAAGGCCAAAGAGTTGGGCGATTTTAAAGGGATTCGCTTGCCTGGTACCGACTCGGATGTTACGCACCTTTTCTACGCAGACGACGCTCTCATCATGGGTGAATGGTCTAAAACAAACCCTCCAAAGTACGGCCAGAATTCTTCGAATATTCCACCTTGTTTCGGGTCTCCGTATAAATATTAATAAATCTAATCTCTTTGGGATCGGTACATCGAATGCGGAAATGGATGAGGTGATAGAGGTGTTGGGCTGCCGTAGGGGTTGTTTTCCGTGTATCTACCTTGGCATTCAAGTAGGCGCTTCTATGTCCAAAGTTGGCAACTGGCAACCGGTAATTGATATCATTCAAAAGAGACTCGCTTCGTGAAGGCTAGGTGTTTGTCCATTGGTGGTCGCCTTGTTCTTTTGAAGTCGGTACTCGAAAGCCTTCCGATTTATTATTTTTCATTATACAAAGCTCCCAAAGCGGTTATTGCAAAGATTGAAGCCATTATGAACACTTTTTATGGGCCGGTACTAGTAGTGATAGAAAGATCGCTTGGGTCGCTTGGAACGTTATCACCGCATCTAAAGAAGATGGCGGGCCTTGGAGTTTCCAACCTACAACATACGAATGAAGCTCTATTATTAAAATGGGTTTGGCGTTTAAAAACGAACAGAACACTCTTTGGAAAAAGGTTATTGTTGCGTGTAACGGTCATCACGGACATGGTTTTCTATGCCATGCTCATCCACAGCTAGCAGTACTTGGAAGAACATAGTCAAGTTGGGTGAAAAACGACTTCCGAATGGGTACTCTTTGAGTTCTTATTTCGTGGGTTCAGTGGGAGATGGGGCATCTATTTCTTTTTGGTGTGACTGTTGGCTTCATAGTCAACCTTTAAAGGTGCTTTATCCGAGTTTATTTCGTTTAGAAACTAACAAATGGGTTTATGTGAGCGATCGGCTAAAGAAGGACAATGGTATCTTAACTTCTAATTGGGGCTGGAGATCACCTCCGTCCTCAGTCGATGAAGTTTCGGAGTTATTTCAGCTGCTTGAGGATATCTTCGAATTCAACTGGACGGGTGGTCAGGATAAATGGAGTTGGACAGGGATTCTTCAAACACTTTCTCTGTTCGTTCAGCCAAGAATCTCCTGTACAAAGCTGTTCATTCGTTTCGTATCCCTCTATTGATTGGAAAGTTTGGGTCCCTCTCAAGTGCAAAGTGATGGTGTGGCGGGCCATTCGCAACCGGCTTCCTACCTGTTCAGAATTGATGAAAAGAGGCGTTAACTTGCAGCAGAGTTCTTGCGCTCTTGTCATTCAGACCTGGAAACAGCGTCCCATTTGTTTACAGGGTGCATGTTTACAGCGGAGATCTGGAGCAGGATTAGCGCCTGGTGTCTATTGAGCCCTTATTTCGCTTTTGATGTTCCGGATATTGTCAAAGCCGACGAGTCTCACATTTACCAACAGATAACGATATATTCTTCGTGGTATTATCTTCACCAGCTTGTGGATGATATGGATTGAAAGAAATGACAGGATTTTTTCTCACAAAAGTCGCGAAGACACGACCGAAGTTAGGAGAGCATAAAGATTACGTCTTATTTTTGGTTTAAACATAGACTAGACTTAAATATGTCGATTGGAAACGTTGTGTTTTCTATCCTCTGGACTTGATGTAATTCGTTTTTTAGCCCTGGGGTCCTTTCTTTGAGGACCGCTTTGGGCGTTGTGAATGAAGTTTGCTTTACAAAAAAAAAATAATTGTAATTAATGTTAAATAAATGATTAGTTTTTTGTAATACCCCTTAAACTAGTTAAATTAATGAAACTCATAATTCAATTTCAAAATATATTCTTTCATGTCAATCCCAATTTATAGTGAAGGATGATTTCGATATGTGTAGGCTAAATGCAGGTTGAATTTCTATATGTTTAGAATTAATGTATGATAATCTCGATTGTGTAGGATAAACGCGTGATAATTTTTGGTATATGTAGGATGAATTTTGATGTGTAGGACAAAATCTGATAATGTGTAAGATAAAGTATTAATGACTAATTAATTAAAGAGATAATAATTAGTGTAATAAGAGTTAAAGTATTTAATGTTTTATTTAGTCTTATTGTTGTCACACTAAATTTCTTCTCATTTGATCCATCCCCTATAACTATAAAGTTACATGTATCATAATATATATGTTTTATATCATTTTTGTCATAATTCAATATATATCAATTTGGCTCATTTACACCCCAAATTTATTTGTAATTTATCAACTCATTTACAAACCGTGGACTGATTAGCAAATTCGATAAACTACCGTGTTTGTTTTACAAACGTTAAAACACGATTTTACTACTGTTAGGGTTGGTAAATGTTTAGGTAACATCTTTATTAATACACATGTATATAGTAAATGATCCTAAGGGCTACCTAGTTTAGTAATACATTGAAATATGTCGTAATGGTTCATTTCTTTTTCAATTGGTGCTTATAATATTAGTAAAAGTCACACGATTAGGGTTAGTAAATCGGTCGTGTTTGTGGTTTACGGATGGAACCCAAAAATTATCACACAAGAAGCTTACAGTTGAACTCGAAAATTATGGGTCAAACTGATCTGCCATTGTGGATCGTGTATTCCTTAGCCCCTGCCATTGTGGATGGTTTAATTCCTTAGCCCCTCCCCCCTTTTCGGTGCACCCACTAGAACTCACAATTGAACATTGAAAAGCTTTGCTAAGACTTCTTCTAAGGCTGACTAGATAATCAAGTGCCAT